>CM076972.1:55611954-55634061 GCA_039105355.1 Benthosema pterotum | reverse complement strand
CTGGGCTGTGCCTGATTCAAAAGCATTGTCCTCAGCAAAGAAAACCAATGCAAATCTAAAAAGCATCTTGATACAGTCCATGCTTAGCATGCTGCCATTAAAGGGCAATTCCACCCTTTTTTCAAAAAATGCCCTAAAAGAAAAATCACTAAACATGGCGAAACACAAACTTCCATTTCTAGGAAACAATATGAAGACAATGTGGAGATCTTTATCATCACACAACATCTCTAAGTATATTATGACAGTAAAATGGGAATTCCACACTAAACTGTGACCATGAATACCACAGACAACACCACCCCCTTTTTAAAAGTAAAGTAAAGTAACTAGTTACTTTTTCACAGAGGTAACTATAACTATAATCCCCTTACTTTTTTTTTCCAGCCACCATGAGACGGACACAGGAATCTGCTTCTGCAGTTAAGAATACACTAGTTTACAATGTCAGCAACCCTGTTCATTTCATCAAGACATTTAGAGACAAATATACACTCCTCTAAAGTCAGAAGCAGCAGATCATAGTGGAGGTAAAAGGGAAAAGACATATACAAGGAGAGGGGAAAGGGGCTGGGTGTGGGAATCATATTTTTACAGAGGCCAGGCTAGAATTGCAGCCATCCGTAGGTGTCCTTTGAGAGTGGTTCTGAAGGAGTTAGGATTTGCATGTCTGAGTGACTGTTGGTAGGGCGTTCCCTACCAACATTAAGGCAGTATTTGACAGGTACATGGTGGTATTTTGGTAGTTGACATTAGAGTGTGTACATCTTGCTACCGGGCCCGGAGGGTTTTCCAAATCACGTACTAACCTTTAAGGATATAGTATTTATTACTAAACCAGTGATGCGATGAAACCTTTTCTGATTATCATTCTAACAGGTGTTGACCCAGACCTGCGCCATTAAATGACGCCCAAGCGCTTCAAAACCCTGAAGAGCAGCTACAAAACACCCCTGAGCTCAAAAAACCAACTGGTAAGATTTCAGTGTTTACTTGGAAACACAGACAGACCCTTTTTGATGGCTGCATGAGAGGAGTCTAGCTTTACCTCACAACGGTGCCGTGCGGAAATGTGAGAGAAGAATTAAAAGTTAAAATGTGTCCTTCATGCAACGTGTGGTGAGCTTGTAGATCAGTTGTATTTACCATGCACCACTGTCATACTATTGCCTCGTTCGCACTGCCTCTCAGAATACAGTCCACAGCGACGTGCACACGAACGCAAAAGGGTACAGCCCCTGCCCTGTAACATGTCTAAAACACAGAAGTGCCCTCTTACGGGAGGTTGCCCCTGCTCCCTTCCTAACACGCTGTCCACACGGACCTGCATTGACACTGCTCTGTTGACTAACTTTAATCTCAGTTTAATTTGATTTAAACCAAAAACATCAAAAATGCATTGCTTTGATTTCCCGTTTTGTGTCTAAAACTGCACACTGTATGAACAAGATGGTCCTACAGTGATCAGGTTGTGCAGGTGTGTGTGCTAGATAATTATGAATGATTCATTTGATCTTGCAAGAGAGGACAGCTGACATCCACCACAGCAAGTAGCTACAGGACCAGTGCAATAAAGGAAAGTTTTACTGGACATTATTATGTGTCTAGCAGCAGCCCAATATGCAATATGTATTCTATATAAAAATAGGGCTGTTGAATGATTAAATGTTTTTTATCAAATTAATTACAGCTTCTAAATTAATTTAATCACCATTTGAACTATGTCCAAAATATGCCATGTTTTTCCTGTACAGGACTTGAAACATTTGAAAAGAAACAGAATCTGGAAAAGTATTTTAAATACTTAAATACTTTTTAAAGTCCCCCAATGCTTGTAGATTTTTTTTTTTTTTTTTTTACCAATGAGAAAATGCTCAGTGGTTTGAGTCCGTGTGCACATGAGTTAATTGCGTTATTTTTTTTAAATCCGATTAATCAACAAAATTAATTTAACTAATTAACTTTATTTTCAACAGCCTTAATAAAAATATAGATTTGTATTTTGAACTGTTTGATATCCATTTAGGTCCTGAGGGCTATCAAAAGGAATGTTCAATTATCATTTTTGGCCAATATTTGCAGCCCTACTAACCCTTATCTACAGTGGCTCTAATCTCCCCCAGCAGATAATCGATTGCATTAATACTAAATCAAATTTTATTTTTTTTAAAGGGGATTCAGAGAACTACGAGTCAAGAGTGTTGTGGTTGGTAAGTTTATATTGAGATTCATCATCTCCCCTTGGACTCACTTCCATTTGTATTGTGCTCAATAACTTTGTTCACTACAGCTACTCATAGAAACCTGTGATGGCCGTGTATGTAAAAGGTAGATTATTAAAAATATATATGTATTGATTAAGGTATTGGTCCGTTTTATAGATAAAGATATGTATTGTTTCCTTCATGCTGAAACCTTGTATTTCCTTATTTTGCTCCCTTAACCATGTTAATTATAAAAAGTCGGCCCCCATAGCGTCATTATGGTGGTAATTTTCCCACCATAACGAAGATATGAAAAGAGTTGAAGTGGTCCTTGATGTCCAAAGGCATTGCACACCAAAATATTAACCCCCCTCTCACAAGTTCACAATGTGTTGCTTAGCCTATGCCTGACAGAATTCTCTATCTAAAAGTTTATTTAATATATAGGTGGACGGCGAGGATGCAGCTGCGTAGTAAACAAACTGTTTTGTCTTGTGTTCTTATTGTATTGTCTTATTTAAGGATATAGTATTTATACCATATAAACAGTGATGTGATGAAACCTTTTCTGATTATCATTCTAACAGGTGTTGACACCCAGACCTGCTGCCATTAAATGACGCCCCAAGCGCTTCAAAACCTGGAAGAGCAGCTACAAAACACCCCTGAGCTCAAAACCAACTGGTAAGATTTCAGTGTTTACTTGGAAAACACAGACAGACCCTTTTTGATGGCTGCTTGAGAGGAGTCTAGCTTTACCACACAACGGTGCCGTGCGGAAATGAGAGAAGAATTAAAAGTTAAAATGTGTCCTTCGTGCAACGTGTGGTGAGCTTGTAGATCAGTTGTATTTACCATGCACTACTGTCATACTATTGCCTCGTTCGCACTGCCTCTCAGAATATACAGTCCACAGCGAACGTGCACACACGGACGCAAAAGGGGGCTACAGCCCCTGCCCTGTAACATGTCAAAACACAGAAGTGCCCTCTTACGGGAGGTTGCCCCTGCTCCCTTCCTAACACGCTGTCCACACGGACCTGCATTGACACTGCTCTGTTGACTAACTTTAATCTCAGTTTAATTTGATTTAAACCAAAAACATCAAAATGCATTGCTTTGATTTCCCGTTTTGTGTCTATAACTGCACACTGTATGACAGATGGTCCTACAGTGATCATGGTTGTGCAGGTGTGTGTGCTAAGATATTATGAATGATTCATTTGATCTTGCAAGAGAGGACAGCTGACATCCACCACAGCAAGTAGGCTACAGACCAGTGCAATAAAGGAAAAGTTTTACTGGACATTATTATGTGTCTAGCAGCAGCCCAATATGCAATATGTATTCTATATAAAAATAGGGCTGTTGAATGATTAAATGTTTTTTATCAAATTAATTACAGCTTCTAAATTAATTTAATCACCATTTGAACTATGTCCAAATATGCCATGTTTTCCTGTACAGGATTTGAACATTTGAAAAAGAAACAGAATCTGGGAAAAAGATCTGTTTATTTCTTAAATACTTAAATACTTCTTAAAGTTCCCAATGCTTGTAGATTTTTTTTTTTTTTTTTTTTTTTTTTTTACCAATGCGAAAATGCTGGTTTAATTACTTGGTTTAAGACAATGCCAATGCATTTTAAATAGTTAACTATATGAATTTCAAATCATCGGATTGTATCGCTAGATTGTCCATGTATCGTCTTGGACTGATCAACTAACAAATGTCAATTCACAGAGTGCTGTATTGGTGCTGAAAGAGACAGTTTGGAGAGTCATGGCTGCAACGCTAGCAAACACCCTGGCCAAACAAACAAACATGAGGGGCATCAATGGCAAGAGTGGATTCAGAGGACTACGAGTCAAGAGTGTTGTGGTTGGTAAGTTTATATTGAGATTCATCATCACCCCTTGGACTCACTTCCATTTGTATTGTGCTCAATAACTTTGTTCACTACAGCTACTCATAGAAACCTGTGATGGCCGTGTATGTGAAAGGTAGATTATTAAAATATATATGTATTGATTAAGGTATTGGTCCGTTTTTATAGATAAAGATATGTATTGTTTCCTTCATGCTGGAACCTTGTATTTCCTTATTCGCTCCATTTTAAAAAGTCGGCCCCCATAGCGTGGTGGTAATTATCCCACCATAACGACAATATGAAAAGAGTTGAAGTGGTCCTTGATGTCCAAAGGTGTTGCACACCAAAAATATTAACCCCCCCTTCTCACAAGTTCACAATGTGTTGCTTAGCCTATGCCTGACAGAATTCTCTATCTAAAAGTTTATTTAATATATAGGATACTTTGTTAACAAATTTACCAAAATATAATCTGCTAGCAGCAATATTGGTTTGTTTTAGAAAAAGTGTCATTCTCAGGTTGTCAACATGTATCGGCTTAGAGTCGGCCCCCTGAACTTATTGTAGGGCCAGCCTCAACATTTTGGGTCCAATTAAAGCTCTACATTGTACCACAGGTTACTCTTGTATTTCGTGAAAAGTAGTTTTTTGTGTCTGTGTGTTTTAGCGGCTGTGCAGCGTAATCCGCCATCGCCTCGTTATACAGACCAAGAGATCGAAAAATACATCACTAAATGGCTGCAATGACGGAGAGGGTGGACGGGCGAGGATGCAGGGGAGAAGGCAGAATGCAGGGGAGCCTGCAGATCAGACAGCTGGGTGTAAGCAAACTGTTTTTGTCTTGTGTTCTTATTGTATTGTCTTATTGTATGGTCTTCTTTTTAGCAGCTGTTGCCACATCTTCTAGAGCAGGGGTTTTCAACCTTTTTGATACCAGGGCCCACTATTTATTCTGAATTCGAGCCAGAGACCACCCTTTGATGACATTTTAGCCCCACAAACGCCAAAACTAAAGATTTATTTTGGTTTTGTACACAATTCCAGGCTGATTTAGGAAACCAAACAGTCCAACATACAGATCAAAATGAACATTCCTCTTCTACATTCTCTAGGTGTGTAGACTAGAGGTCTTCACGGTTCTCAAAAATGCCATCCGAAATCCGAAATAAATCCGTGCAATATCACCGATTCCGAACTGTTCCTAAAATATTTTCAAATAAATAAATGGGATCCGAGTCGATCCGTGGCATGGTTTTCTGGTTCCGAAACTGTTCTGAGATTTTCCCCAAATTGCTTCGCCGAGCCGACCGAAGTCGGATTATTTTTGACCGTCCGACAGACCCGCCACCAAATCCCTCCCCCCTTGCCTACGTTTGATGAACCTGTAGATCAGTTATATTTCGCATGCGACGCTGCCTCGGCTCGCTAACACTGTTCCGTGCTGCCAGTCTACTCTACACTCTACAGGTACGTGCACACACCCACAGATTAAAAAGGGGCCTGCAGCCCCAGCTCTTTCACATGTCTAAAACACAGAAGTGCCCTCATACGGGAGTTTGCCCCTGCCCCCTTATGTAACACGCTGTCTACACGGACACCACAGACTGTCGCCCCTATCATACATGTCAGTGCATGTCCAGAAGCGCACTCGCAGAGTGACAAAGATACAATATACACACACTTGGTTATAGAATATTTATTATCATTAAAAAGGCAAAAAAAAAAAAAAACGTAGAGAAAGAATAAACGTCTCACTGTAGTCTCGGGTATTGCACATAATGATTGACTGGTCCGACTTCCGACGGGGATACGTCCGATTCCGACCTGTCCGAGTGACTGTGATAAAACACACCGCCGGAACTGTCGGGTCTCGGACGGACTTTTTTCGGGTTCGGACCCCCCGTGAAGACCTCTAGTGTAGACTTGGGCTTGATTTTCTGTAGTTACTGGTGATTTCCTGGTCCACAAGACACCACCAAAATACCACCAGGTACCGGCCCAAACTCCACACTACCAAAATACCACCAGGTACCGGCCCAAACTCCACACTACCAAAATACCACCAGGTACCGGCCCAAACTCCAAATACTTCCTTTATGTCAACCATGTCCACTCCCACAACACCAGAGGGAGTTGCAACCCAGATTCGGCACAAACAAGGGACTTCATTCCATTCACTCATTAGCCACAAAAATGTAACCTACCACAGTCATAAGACATGTGAATCCCTTGACTCCTAAAAAACACTCTCAATAGGTACATAGTCCATACGGGCGGCTGCAATTTTTAACTGGCCTCTGTAAAACAAAATGCAAATATAATTCCCCACCCCACCCTCTTTCCCCTCTTTGTATATTTCTCTCTTCCCTTTTTTCCTCCACTTTGATTTTACCTTCACTATGATTTGCTGCTTCTGGATTTACAGAAGTAATTATTTTGTATGTCTATATAGCTTGATGAAATGAAAAACCCTATTTTAAACAAGTGTATTCTGAACTAGTGTGTCTAATCACAGCTATTCATCAGATTTGTTGTAGTTGTGCTTAAATTGTACTGAATTCTCCAAGCTGTTTTGTTGCAGTGTATACTTGACTTACCGTATCGTACCGTAAACTCTCCATTTCTGAAAAAAAAAAATTTATTCATTCATCAATGAATCTGTGTGTGTGTGCGTGTGTGCGTGCGTGCGTGTGTGTGTGTGTGTGTTGTGTGTGTAGGGTACACATAGCACACCAGGTGGAGAAAGGACAGGAAGATGAAGAAAGCCAAGTACACTCTGAACGACACAGGTCTGCTGGGTGACGACATGGAATACATCACACTTGTGAGTAGTACACAGAGAGTACCAGTGTACACTTAAACTGAAATATTATTATACTGGCTGTACTTCACGCTAGTTAGTATAGGTCCTACTGTAACTTAGCCCATAACACAAAGACTGTTTCCCTTGCTTATATAACGGTGCAGACCGTCATTATTATCCAAATAGGCCCCGCCTTTGACGGGTTGGACCATCATAAAAGCTTTATTATTGATATATATGTACGTAGAGAGAGAGACCTAACCCTTACCCTAACCCACTTATAACAATAAGACAACCTGATTAATGGGACGGATTACTGAATATTAGAATATGGAACAGGTGCCATAGAGTAACATTCAACTAAATTGAATTCCTGTTGGTAAATATACAGTATTTATTGTTGTTGTTGCTGAGTGACTGCATATATGACTTGGTTGTTTTTTCATTTTTTGTTTTTCTTCTCTCCATTTCTGTCAATTATTAATTGCCGTGTATGATAGTCCCATGTGGGAAGGGACAAGAAATTGTTCTGACACATAAATTAAATATTCATTCATTCATTCATTCATTCATTCATTCATTCATTCATTCATTCATTCATTCATTCATTCAGTCATTCATTCCTTTTCATGAATGAAAATGTATTCATTCTTTCATTCATTCAATGAATCTAAGACAACTAGAATCTTTTGATAACAATGTGTTTAATGATTAATCTCCCATCACAATTGTACCAAGTATTCCTGTATAGTGTGAAGGATAAAATTGTCAATAGAGGGTGTGCATGTGACATCATCATCATCATGTACCCAGGGGTTACTGACAGTTATATAGTATTTTTTCACTGTTGTTTTTAAGTGATATCATTGCTTCTGGGAGGTTCATGGAACAACATATTATTTTGTTCATCATCTCTCTCTCTCTCTCTCTCTCTCTCTCTCTCTCTCTCTCTCTGTCTCTGTCTCTGTCTCTGTCTCTTCTCTCTCTCTCTCTCTCTCTCTCCTCTCTCTCTCTCTCTCTCAGGGACCCCCTGGTCGTGCAGGTCTCCCCGAGGCTAAATGCGTGGTGATTGTACGAGTGAAACCCAGTTAAAACCTCTGTGTGGGCTGTAGCACCCCTTCCAAGCAGGGAATCTGTTACCTAAACTAAAGAGCTTGACAGTTCCACTCAACATTTTAGATTTTAGCAGTGAGTCCAGTGTCTCTGATGTGACCGTTATAGATCATTATAACTAGACAACAGTTCCACTCAACATTTTAGATTTTAGCAGTGAGTCCAGTGTCTCTGATGTGACCGTTATAGATCATTATAGACAACAGTTCCACTCAACATTTTAGATTTTAGCAGTGAGTCCAGTGTCTCTGATGTGACCGTTATAGATCATTATAGACAACAGTTCCACTCAACATTGTGTCTCTGATGTCATCAATAATACTTCCTGGACTACCATTCCCATAATGCTTTGGTCAGACTACTTGTAAACACACTGAGGGTTTTATGAAAAGTGTATTCTGAACTAGTGTGTCCAATCACAGCTATTCATCAGATTTGTTGTAGTTGTGCTTAAATTGTACTGAAATTCTCCAAGCTGTTTTGTTGCAGTGTATACTTGACTTACCGTATCGTACCGTAACTCTCCATTTCTGATTTTTTTTTTTTTTTGATTCATTCATCAATGAATCTGTGTGTGTGCGTGTGTGCGTGCGTGCGTGCGTGCGTGCGTGTGTGTGTGTGTGTGTAGGACACAGTAGCACTAGGTGGAGAAAGGACAGGAAGATGAAGAAAGCCAAGTACACTCTGAACGACACAGGTCTGCTGGGTGACGACATGGAATACATCACACTTGTGAGTAGTACACAGAGAGTACCAGTGTACACTTAAACTGAAATATTATTATACTGGCTGTACTTCACGCTAGTTAGTATACTGTAGGTCCTAACTTAGCCCATAACACAAAGACTGTTTCCTTGCTTATATAACGGTGCAGACCGTCATTATTATCCAAATAGGCCCCGCCTTTGACGGGTTAGACCATCATAAAAGCTTTATTATTGATATATATGTAGAGAGAGAGACCTAACCCTAACCCACTTATAACAATAAGACAACCTGATTAATGGGACGGATTACTGAATATTAGAATATGGAACAGGTGCCATAGAGTAACATTCAACTAAATTGAATTCCTGTTGGTAAATATACAGTATTTATTGTTGTTGTTGCTGAGTGACTGCATATATGACTTGGTTGTTTTTTCATTTTTTGTTTTTCTTCTCTCCATTTCTGTCAATTATTAATTGCCGTGTATGATAGTCCCATGTGGGAAGGGACAAGAAATTGTTCGCACACATAAATTAAATATTCATTCATTCATTCATTCATTCATTCATTCAGTCATTCAGTCATTCAGTCATTCATTCCTTTTCATGAATGAAAATGTATTCATTCTTTCATTCATTCAATGAATCTAAGACAACTAGAATCTTTTGATAACAATGTGTTTAATGATTAATCTCCCATCACAATTGTACCAAGTATTCCTGTATAGTGTGAAGGATAAAATTGTCAATAGAGGGTGTGCATGTGACATCATCATCATCATCATGTACCCAGGGGTTACTGACAGTTATATAGTATTTTTTCACTGTTGTTTTTTAAGTGATATCATTGCTTCTGGGAGGTTCATGGAACAACATATTATTTTGTTCATCATCTCTCTCTCTCTCTCTCTCTCTCTCTCTCTCTCTCTGTCTCTGTCTCTGTCTCTGTCTCTGTCTCTGTCTCTGTCTCTGTCTCTCTCTCTCTCTCTCTCTCTCTCTCTCTCTCTCTCTCTCTCTCTCTCTCTCTCTCGTGCAGGTCTCCCCGAGGCTAAATGCGTGGTGATTGTACGAGTGAAACCCAGTTAAACCTCTGTGTGGGCTGTAGCGCCCCTTCCAAGCAGGGAATCTGTTACCTAAACTAAAGAGCTTGACAGTTCCACTGAACATTTTAGATTTTAGCAGTGAGTCCAGTGTCTCTGATGTGACCGTTATAGATCATTATAGACAACAGTTCCACTCAACATTTTAGATTTTAGCAGTGAGTCCAGTGTCTCTGATGTGACCGTTATAGATCATTATAGACAACAGTTCCACTCAACATTTTAGATTTTAGCAGTGAGTCCAGAGTCTCTGATGTGATCGTTATAGATCATTATAGACAACAGTTCACTCAACATTTTAGATTTTAGCAGTGAGTCCAGTGTCTCTGATGTGACCGTTATAGATCATTATAGACAACAGTTCCACTCAACATTTTAGATTTTAGCAGTGAGTCCAGTGTCTCTGATGTGACAGTTATAGATCATTATAGACAACAGTTCCACTCAACATTGTGTCTCTGATGTCATCAATAATACTTCCTGGACTACCATTCCCATAATGCTTTGGTCAGACTACTTGTAAACACACTGAGGGTTTTATGAAAAACAGTGTAGTTCTTATCGGTGTGTCATCCATGGTAACAGCCTCTGTGTTGAGTTGTGCTTTTATTGTGAAATGTTGGGAGGGTTTGTACTGCACATACTTGTACAATGTACAGTACATACTGCAGCAGCGGTGGGCAATTATTTTTCCCAAGGAACCAAATGAGATACATAAAATATTGTGGAGGGCCAAGACTAAAGGCTGAACTAAAGTCTGTGTAATATTAATTTAATTTCAAGATAAAAGTATAAATAAGACCAACCATTTTGACACCAGGGCCCAATATTTATTCAGAACTTGAGCCACGGGGGACCACTATTTGATGACATTTTAGCCCCACAGACCCCAAAACTAAAGATTTATTTTGTTTTTGCCCACAATACCAGGCAATTATTTTACATTCTCTGATTATGTAGACTTTGGGCTAATTCACATGATGAATATTCTAACTTTTCATTGCGGGTCCATTTGGTTTCATGTTTACGCTCTCAAAGAGTTACATCTGGTTAGCAAACTTTCCATATTTAACTGGAATTCTCTCAAGGACGTCTGGTGGTCCCTGGACCACTGTTTGAAAACCATGGTACCCTTTCACAGGCCGGTCAGAGTCAGCCAAAGAGTTGCATTTGGCCCCGGACGGATAACGCCCTACTGTAGCCTACATCGTTCCTAATGCCCAGGTATGTACTGTAACCTACATCGTTCCTAATGCCCAGGTATTTACTGTAACCTACATCGTTCCTAATGCCCAGGTATGTACTGTAACCTACATCGTTCCTAATGCCCAGGTATGTACTGTATTCTACATCGTTCCTAATGCCCAGGTATTTACTGTAGCCTACATCGATCATAATGCCCAGGTATGTACTGTATTCTACATCGTTCCTAATGCCCAGGTATGTACTGTAACCTACATCGTTCCTAATGCCCAGGTATGTACTCTATTCTACATCGTTCCTAATGCCCAGGTATGTACTGTAGCCTACATCGTTCCTAATGCCCAGGTATGTACTGTATTCTACATCGTTCCTAATGCCCAGGTATGTACTGTAGCCTACATCGTTCCTAATGCCAGGTATGTACTGTATTCTACATTGTTCATGAACGTCAGGGGTCTTTGGAGATGTGTGTGCGTGTGTTACTGTCCCTGTACAGCTGACATAGATGACATCAACATAGAGCTTATCGACTGAAATGACGGCTTTTTAGTTATCCTCCCGAAATTGTTTTCTTATGGGAAATAGGATTTTGCGCCTCTCCATTATAACCTTCATGAACTTTCAACCGTAGTTAGACATATGAAACTAAATGATACAGTACAGTACACTGTACCTTATCATTTAGTTTCAATGTCAGTCTGATCAATACTGACAAAAATATCGTCACCACTTTTATACTCTGTTAACCAAACCTATTCAGTCTCAAATATATGAGAGTAAAGTGATGAGTTTAATTTGTTGTAGTTGTTATTTTACTTGTGTGTTTGATTACTAACTTAGTGTGTTCTAGTCAGTCAGTCTGTTAGTTTGACCTGTCTTACTCCCTGTCAGCTGACTTCCATCTGACTGTTTGACCTGTCTTACTCCCTGTCAGCTGACTTCCATCTGACTGTTTGACCTGTCTTACTCCCTGTCAGCTGACTTCCATCTGACTCTTTGTCTCGTAGATAAACTCTTGAGGCTGTTGGCAAAAGTTAAGCCCGCTGTTTCCTTTCACGATTTTGAACGCCTTATCCATGCTTTTATTTCAACCCGACTCTTTACTGTGGTTCCCCAAGGCTGTCTGGTTGGATTACAGCTGGTCCAACATGCAGCCGCTCTCCTCTCCACAGACACACAGAAACACCATCATATCTCCCTGATTCTCTCCTGCCTACACTGAGGTCGACTGATCAACAACTCCACAAGATCCTTAAATCCAAACTGTAATCTCAGGGAGATAAATGGTTCTCTGTTGTGCCACCCACACTGTGGAATGAACCTCAGGTCAGGGCCTGTGCCTGATAATAATGTTATTGTAAAACGATTCAGGTGTTTAGAGATTGCTGTTTACAATGATAAGCAGACCTGGACGTAATCTAGGACTACATAATGACATCTTGGCCCTGTAGCAGCCAACATGCTCATATATAGATGTAATCTAGGACTACATAATGACATCTTGGCCCTGTAGCAGCCAACATGCCCATATAATATAGACGTAATGTAGGACTACACATCTTGGCCCTGTAGCAGCCAACATGCCCATATATAGATGTAATCTAGGACTACATAATGACATCTTGGCCCTGTAGCAGCCAACATGCCCATATATAGATGTAATCTAGGACTACATAATGACATCTTGGCCCTGTAGCAGCCAACATGCCCATATAGGGCCTAGGCTTGGTTCTATTGTGGTTCTCTGTGTAAAATATCAGTCAGAATCTATTGGCAGATATGACCAGGGCCGGATTTAGCCAGCCCTACTAGGGTGGGCTGAAAGAATGGCAGGGTGCATGGGCAACTCCAGAGTTTTTATATGAAGCAGTGGTTTTCAATCCTTTTGACACCAGGGCCCACTATTTATTCGGCATTTGAGCCAGGGAGACCACCAGTTGATGACATTTTAGACCCACAGACCCCAATACTAAAGATTTATTTTGCTTTTGTCCACAATTCCAGGCTGGATTTGTGGGAAAAACAGTCAAACATACAGATCAAATGACCATTAATCTCCTACATTCTCTAGTTGTGTAGACTTGGGATAATTCACATGATGAATATTTTAACTCTTGAGAGTGTAAAAATGAAACCAAATGTCAAGGGTCCATTTGGTTTCATTCTTACGCTCTCAAAGAGTTACATCTGGTTAACCAACTTAACATTATTTATTCTGGGGACCACCTGGAATCCTCTCAAGGACCACTGGTGGTCCCCGGACCACTGGTTGAAAACCACTGATATTACCTTTCATTGGGTGCAGCAGGATGCACGTTTGGGTGGGCTCTGCCCACCCCTTCCCCCCTCTTTAGTTTTGGGTGTGAGGGGTGAAACTGTCATCAACTGGTCCATAGCTCAAATGCCATATAAATAGTGGGCCCTGGCATCAAAAAGGTTGAAAACCCCTGATTAAGACCATTCACCATTCTTATAATTGTTATTTTTCTGCAGTAAAATCAGTAGAATCACGGGGATATATAGGATGCTGTACCATCATCTTATGGTCATTGCACAAACATGACTTGATGATTATTAATAATAATAGTATTGATAATAACAATAATATCAATAATAATATGGGTAACAATAATAATAGTTGTTATTATTATTATTATTTGTGTAAGTCACTATTCCATCAGAAAGCTAAATGAAGGAACCAAATGGACCCAGACCCTTGGTCTGTAACTCTGAGTTTACAAATGTTCATCTCTGCACTAATGCAGAGATGAACTAGACTAATGCTTGTCAAACTGGGGGTCCTTGAAAATGAAAGGTGTTGAGAATCACTGCTAGAGGGGGTCTGTGGGCCGATTTGGGGGTCTCTGACATGAAAGAGTTTGGGGACCACTGGATTGGACAATCACTTTTGCTGTGGGGTTTGTTTAGCCAAGATTCCATTATGATTAAAAACTGAATAAATATATTGTATTCTATTAAATATATTGTAATTGCTGTTAAGTGAATTATTTAAACTACTGATTCCCAAAGTGAGGTCCAGGGACTGATTATCTCTTCAAATGGGGGTCCGTGGGTAAGCAGTGTCAGTTTGGGGGTCCTTGACATGAAAAGGTTTGGGGTCCAGTGATTTAAAATCCACTTTAAAGTGTTTGTTGAAGTTTATCTACATTCACAGCTAATGTAGGTTTTGCTGCCGCCTGGTGGTGACAACGGACAACTGCACCATGCTATAGCGCTGTTGAAACTCACATACAAATACATTGTTTTCAACGAGGGCGACGCAAATAAGAGCTGTTTTAGGCCTGTGTACAACATTGGTTTAAAGATACATCGCATGGATGCAACTGGGACGTATCCTCAGTGATGTATCCCAAGGTCATCGGGGTTTCGGGTCTCGCAACATCATACCCCTCACTCAGGCGACCCAGCCGGGTTGATCAAGTCCCGACTTACGTCCCAGTAGCTACTCTCGGTCAGTCCGCTAGGGAAAGACCCAAGGCCATACAATCCACTGCTCCAGAACTATTCCGCCGGTACTGGGAGACACCATACTCTGGTACATGGAAGGACTAGGCTCTGTGGGTTGACTCCTGTCCAGACCCCTCCTACGTCTCACCAGGTCTGCTCCTGCTCTCACCAGGTTGGCACAGGACCTGTGCGTTGCAACCAGACTCCCACCCCCGGCAATTCATTCAGGAGCAGTGAATCACAATGGCCCTCCTAACGGCCTCACCAAGGGTTTTGTTGGCTTCCTCTCACGGAGGACACAGGCTGGGGCGCTAACCCCATACTGCTCACCCGGGTGCCGTCTACATTCCGGCTGTCACCCGTCTCTCCGTGGTCACCAAGTCTTTCCCTGGTTGTCACATAGTCTATTCCTATGAGCCACTATAAATAGAAACTAAAGGTTTAAAGATACATCGCATGGATGCAACTGGGACGTATCCTCAGTGATGTATCCCAAGGTCATCGGGTTTCGGGTCTCGCAACATCATACCCCTCACTCAGGCGACCCAGCCGGGTTGATCAAGTCCCGACTTACGTCCCAGTAGCTACTCTCGGTCAGTCCGCTAGGGAAAGACCCAAGGCCATACAATCCACTGCTCCAGAACTATTCCGCCGGTACTACTGGGAGACACCATACTCTGGTACATGGAAGGACTAGGCTCTGTGGGTTGACTCCTGTCCAGACCCCTCCTACGTCTCACCAGGTCTGCTCCTGCTCTCACCAGGTTGGCACAGGACCTGTGCGTTGCACCAGACTCCCACCCCCGGCAATTCATTCAGGAGCAGTGAATCACAATGGCCCTCCTAACGGCCTCACCAAGGGTTGTTGGGCTTCCTCCTCACGGAGGACACAGGCTGGGGCGCTAACCCATACTGCTCACCCGGGTGCCGTCTACATTCCGGCTGTCACCCGTCTCTCCGGTGGTCACCAAGTCTTTCCCTGGTTGTCACATAGTCTATTCCTATGAGCCACTATAAATAGAAACTAAAGGTTTAAAGATACATCGCATGGATGCAACTGGGACGTATCCTCAGTGATGTATCCCAAGGTCATCGGGGTTTCGGGTCTCGCAACATCATACCCCTCACTCAGGCGACCCAGCCGGGTTGATCAAGTCCCGACTTACGTCCCAGTAGCTACTCTCGGTCAGTCCGCTAGGGAAAGACCCAAGGCCATACAATCCACTGCTCCAAACTATTCCGCCGGTACTGGGAGACACCATACTCTGGTACATGGAAGGACTAGGCTCTGTGGGTTGACTCCTGTCCAGACCCCTCCTACGTCTCACCAGGTCTGCTCCTGCTCTCACCAGGTTGGCACAGGACCTGTGCGTTGCACCAGACTCCCACCCCCGGCAATTCATTCAGGAGCAGTGAATCACAATGGCCCTCCTAACGGCCTCACCAAGGGTTGTTGGGCTTCCTCCTCACGGAGGACACAGGCTGGGGCGCTAACCCATACTGCTCACCCGGGTGCCGTCTACATTCCGGCTGTCACCCGTCTCTCCGTGGTCACCAAGTCTTTCCCTGGTTGTCACATAGTCTATTCCTATGAGCCACTATAAATAGAAACTAAAGGTTTAAAGATACATCGCATGGATGCAACTGGGACGTATCCTCAGTGATGTATCCCAAGGTCATCGGGGTTTCGGGTCTCGCAACATCATACCCCTCACTCAGGCGACCCAGCCGGGGTTGATCAAGTCCCGACTTACGTCCCAGTAGCTACTCTCGGTCAGTCCGCTAGGGAAAGACCCAAGGCCATACAATCCAAGAGGACATGACAACTGATTTAAACTGTTTTAGGCCTGTGTACAACATGACAACTGATTTAAACTGTTTTAGGCCTGTGTACAACATGACAACTGATTTAAACTGTTTTAGTCCTGTGTACAACATGACAACTGATTTAAACTGTTTTAGGCCTGTGTACAACATGACAACTGATTTAAACTGTTTTAGGCCTGTGTACAACATGACAACTGATTTAAACTGTTTTAGGCCTGTGTACAACATGACAACTGATTTAAAGTGATGTACAATATCGTTTAAAGTCTCTGCTCTGTCTATAGTGCACTAATACTTCAAAACGATTCAAGATTTAAAGTGTATCTACATTTTACAGTAGGTTTTGCATCATGCTCTGGCGCTGAAGTTGGCGCCATCTGCGGTCACATTTTAATACAGAGACTTCCGGTTGTGTTCCGCCCACATGCGTGACCTCATGGAATTCTGTGACTCGCCACTGTGCAGATCTACAAACCACAACATGTCTCTAATAAAGCTAGTTATTGGCTTGTAGCTCTGATGTTGGCGCCACCTGTGGTCACATTTTGATACAGTCACATGGAATTCTGTGACTTGGCACTGTGCAGATCTACAAACCCACAACGTGTCTAATAAAGCTTGTTATTGGCTTGTAGCTCTGATGCTGGCGCCACCTGGGGTCACATTTTAATATAGAGACTTCCGGTGGGTTGACTATACTGCGGCTGCGCAGTCATAGCGTCAGAGTAGCGACATTGAGGGGTCAGAAACTGAGCTGCAGTTCATGCTCCCTGAATAGGGACAAACTGGAGTTGGAAATACATTGTTTTCAACGAGGGCGACGCAAAGCAAAGCTGTATTAGGCCTGTGTACAACATGACAACTGATTTAAACTGTTTTAGGCCTTTGTACAACATGACAACTGATTGTACAATAACGTCTAATGTCTCTGCACTGTTTATTATTCACTATTGGAGCTGCCAGACTAGCATGCTAGCATGCTAACCAGATGTAAACAGAAACGGAGAGAATAAAACAGGGACTTCCGGTGTGTTACACTGAGATCTGTGACCTGTCGGATTCTGTCCGCATGCACTGTCGTCGAAGATAGCCGAAAGACCTCGGCTATTTTCGGAGCGCGGTCCTGTCGTACGGTCGACATATGAACAGAACCACATAATGGAGTTGGAAATACATCGTTTTCAATGATGGCGGTGCAAACAAGAGCTGTTTTAGGCCTGTGTGCAACATGAGAACAGATTTAAAGTGATGTACATTAACGTCTGAAGTCTCTGTACGGTTTATGTTTCACTATTACTACAAAACGATCTATATAAAGGGGGATTAAGCTCCTTAAACAAGGACTGTTGCCTGAGTTAAACATAGCAGATTCTCACACACAAAGCGAGGCTTTGGTGCCCTCCTGTGGAGAACTGGAGAACTGCAGAATGGATGATTAAAACAAAAACGGCATACAATGTTTAAAGGTTTTATATACCTTGTAAAAGATTAATTTATTTTATATGGCGTTAATAACAGTAATAGCAACGGCATTATGTTTAATGTGTTTCAAATTACTTCTAAAACTCATAGCACACTCATGGCCCACATAAATATTATGGCCGTCAGGGATGACGATAGTGAACAGTAACATTTTTAAAGGGGAATTCCACCCATTTTCAAAAAAAATCCTGAGAGGATACAAATGTGAACCAAATGGACCTTAGCTGGTCCATTTGGTTCCATTTGTACCCTCTCAGGAAAAAAGGGTCTGAATGAAAAATCATTAACATGGTGAAATACATCTTGATGATGTCATCGGATGTATTTCAACATGTTAATGTTTTTTCAGTTTTTTTTTAGTTAATACAGAATTGGGGGAACTTTTTTATCATGTCCACACACAACATCTCTAAGGTATTTTAATGCCATTAAAATGTTGAAAATGGGTGGAGTTCCCCTTTAATGTGTTTCAAATTAATTCTAAAACTCATAGCCTGTACATAAATATTATGGCCGCCCGGGATGACAATAGAGAACACAGTGTAACAGGAACGTCATGTTTCTTCTTTGGGTTCATGTTTCCGGTCGGACATGTTTGAGTGTAACTCCGTCTCCCAGAAGTTCCAGCTGCAGGTTCGTATCAAACAATAAGGAGCTAATCAAAGATTGCCGTAGATCTGTGGTAGTGGCAGCGGCTGTAACTATAGCTTATCAATTAGATGTTCAAATGATCAAATGTTAATCATGCTAATCAGGGCTCTGGGCTTTAGTAAGCAGACAAAGCAAGCAGCAGAGCCTTAGAAATAGACAGAGTTGCGACATTGAGGGGACAGAAAATAATCTGGTCACGTGGTTCTAGTACTCGCGCGAGCCCATAGGCTCCAATGCATTCAGTAACTTCCGGCTGTCACTATTTGTTGTCACTATCTAATAGTCTATGTAGAAGAGCCGCCATTGGACTGGCGCCATGGAGTGAACGGAGTTGGCGTAACTCTGTATTTCCAAGGCTCTGGGAGCAAGAAGCTCCTCTACGTGCGTCCACAGCCATCTAATAGAAGAGTGGCGACATTGAGGGGTCAGAAACTAAGTGCACAAGCTGCTGTTCATTATGCAGTCTGAATAGGGACAAACTGGAGTTGGAAAATACATTGTTTTCAACGAGGGCGACGCAAATAAGAGTTATTTTAGGTATGTGTACAACATGTCAACTGTTTTAAAGTACTGTACAGTAACAACTAAATATGTTGTACTATAGCTACAAAACGATCTAAAATAAAGGGATTTAACATCATTAAAGCTGGGCTGTGCCTGAGTTCAAAGCATTGTCCTCAGCAAAGAAAACCAATGCAAATCCTAAAAGCATCTTGATACAGTCCATGCTTAGCATGCTGCCATTAAAGGGCAATTCCACCCTTTAATAAAAAATGCCCTAAAAGAAAAATCATTAACATGGCGAAACACAAACTCCATTTCTAGGAAACAATATGAAGACAATGTGGAGATCTTTATCATGTCCACACAACATCTCTAAGGTATATTAATGACAGTAAAATGGGAATTCCACACTAAACTTGTGAATACCACAGAACAACACCACCCCTTTTTTAAGTAAATTAACTAGTTACTTTTTCACAGAGGTAACTATAACTATAATTCCCTTACTTTTTAAAAGTGGGGGTCAAGGGGAGGCGGGGTGGTTTGTGTTTTTTTTTTCTCCAGCCACCATGAGGACGGACACAGGAATCCGCTTCTGCAGTTAAGAATACACTTGTTTACAATGTCAGCCACCCTGTTCATTTTATCAAGACATTTAGAGACAAATATTCACTCCTCTAAAGTCAGAAGCAGCAGATCATAGTGGAGGTAAAAGGGAAAAGACATATACAAGGAGAGGGGAAAGGGGCTGGGTGTGGGAATCATATTTTTACAGAGGCCAGGCTAGAATTGCAGCCGTCCGTAGGTGTCCTTTGAGAGTGGTTCTGAAGGAGTCAAGGATTTGCATGTCTGAGTGACTGTTGGTAGGGCGTTCCCTACCAACATTAAGGCAGTATTTGGACAGGTACATGGTGGTATTTTGGTAGTTGACATTAGAGTGTGTACATCTTGCTACCGAGGGCCCGGAGGGTTTTCCAAATCACGTACTATACCTTTAAGGATATAGTATTTATACCATATAAACCAGTGATGCGATGAAACCTTTTCTGATTATCATTCTAACAGGTGTTGACCCAGACCTGCTGCCATTAAATGACGCCCAAGCGCTTCAAAACCTGGAAGAGCAGCTACAAAACACCCCTGAGCTCAAAAACCAACTGGTAAGATTTCAGTGTTTACTTGGAAACACAGACAGACCCTTTTTTGATGGCTGCATGAGAGGAGTCTAGCTTTACCACACAACGGTGCCGTGCGGAAATGAGAGAAGAATTAAAAGTTAAAATGTGTCATTCATGCAACGTGTGGTGAGCTTGTAGATCAGTTGTATTTACCATGCACTACTGTCATACTATTGCCTCGTTCGCACTGCCTCTCAGAATATACAGTCCACAGCGACGTGCACACACGGACGCAAAAGGGGGCTACAGACCCTGCCCTGCCACATGTCTAAAACACAGAAGTGCCCTCTTACGGGAGGTTGCCCCTGCTCCCTTCTTAACACACTGTCCACACGGACCTGCATTGACACTGCTCTGTTGACTAACTTTAATCTCAGTTTAATTTGATTTAAACCAAAAACATCAAAATGCATTGCTTTGATTTCCCGTTTTGTGTACTGTCTATAACTGCACACTGTATGACAGATGGTCCTACAGTGATCATGGTTGTGCACGTGTTTGTGCTAAGATAATTATGAATCATTCATTTGATCTTGCAAGAGAGGACAGCTGACCTCCACCACAGCAAGTCGGCTACAGGACCAGTGCAATAAAGGGAAAGTTTTACTGGACATTATTACGTGTCTAGCAGCAGCCCAATATGCAATATGTATTCTATATAAAAATAGGGCTGTTGAATGATTAAATGTTTTTTATCAAATTAATTACAGCTTCTAAATTAATTTAATCACCATTTGAACTATGTCCAAAATATGCCATGTTTTCCTGTACAGGATTTGAACATTTGAAAAAGAAACAGAATCTGGGAAAGGTATTTTTTAAATACTTAAATACTTTTTAAAGTCCCCAATGCTTGTAGATTTTTTTACCAATGAGAAAATGCTCAGTGGTTTGAGTTAGTGTGCACATGAGTTAATTGCGTTAATTTTTTAAAATCAGATTAATCAACCAAATTAATTTAACTAATTAACTTTATTTTCAACAGCCTTAATAAAAATATAGTTTTGTATTTTGAACTGTTTGATATCCATTTAGGTCCATGAGGGCTATCAAAAGGAATGTTCAATTATCATTTTTGGCCAATATTTGCAGCCCTACTAACCCTTATCTTACAGTGGCTCTAATCTCCCCAGCAGATAATCAATTGCATTAATACTAAATCAAATTTTAATTTTTTTAAAGGGGAAAAAAGAAAAGGAGTGGTTTAATTACTTGGTTTAAGACAATGCCAATGCATTTTAAATAGTTAACTATATGAATTTCATATCATCGGATTGTATCGCTAGATTGTCCATGTATCGTCTTGGACTGATCAACTAACAAATGTCAATTCACAGAGTGCTGTATTGGCGCTGAAAGGAGACTGTTTGGAGAGTCATGGCTGCAACGCTAGCAAACACCCTGGCCAAACAAACAAACATGAGGGGCATCAATGGCAAGATTGGATTCAGAGGACTACGAGTCAAGAGTGTTGTGGTTGGTAAGTTTATATTGAGATTCATCATCTCCCCCTTGGACTCACTTCCATTTGTATTGTGCTCAATAACTTTGTTCACTACAGCTACTCATAGAAACCTGTGATGGCCGTGTATGTGAAAGGTAGATTATTAATTAAAATGGTAAATGGTGCATTTATATAGCGCCTTTATCCAAGGCGCTTTACACAGATTGTGCATCACATTCACCACATTCATACACTGATGGCAGTGGAAACCATGCAAGGTACCTACTAGCACATCAGGAGCAATTTGGGGTTAAGTGTCTTGCCCAGGGACACATCGACACTAACTCTGCAGGAGCCTGGGATCGAACCGGCAACCTTGTGGTTACCATCCGGTAACTCTACCTCTGAGCCACTGCCGCCCCCATTAAAATATATATGTATTGATTAAGGTATTGGTCCGTTTTATAGATAAAGATATGTATTGTTTCCTTCATGCTGAAACCTTGTATTTCCTTATTTCGCTCCTTAACCATGTTAATTTTAAAAAGTCGGC
>CM076972.1:55509454-55606954 GCA_039105355.1 Benthosema pterotum | reverse complement strand
CCATTTAGAACAGGGATCTACAAGCTTGTTTCACGCCACTGACTGGTGTGACACAAGCTTGTTACAATATTTTACAGGGCCCTACATTTTGGGGACAATATTTTAGTTCCAGGGACATTATAGTTCCACAGAAAAAATGTACTTTCAGAGACAAAGGTATTTTTTTTCCAATGTAAGGACAGCATTTTAGTTTCAGGGACTTCCAAGAAGGTACCAGATGTAACTCTTGAGAATGTAAATATGAAACCAAATGGACCCTTGCGGGTCCATTTGGTTTAATTTTTACACTCTCAAGAGTTAAAATATTCATCATCAAATTAGCACCACTTAATTAAGAAGGTTACACTGTTTTGTTGGCAAAATACAGCCTGGAATTGTGGACAAAACCAAAAGAATTCTTTAATTTTAGGTCTTTGGTGTGAAAATGTAATCAAATGGTGGTCCATGGCTCAAATGCTGAATAAATGGTGGTCCCTGAAGGCAAAAAGCTTGAAAACCCCTGCTCTAACAGATCACGTGACTCAGATTCCATGCTCAATGTGTCATCATCATTGGGACCAATCAGCTGTCTACAGAGCAGCAGGGGCGTGGTTTTCCTATGGCTTATAAGATGGTTTGATCCATCATGGCCGCCCCCTCTCATCTGAGCTCACACTGTTTGTTTAGGCTAGTTCTGCTTTAGTTTGGAAGTAAAAAGCATCAGATGATCAAAATGTAACTTTAGTTGACATGGATGCCCTCAGAGTTTAACAGGGTGGTGAAAACAACAGTTATATTCATCTACACCAAACAGGTGAGTTTATACAGTTGTGTTAATGGATCAGATGATTAGCTGCTACACGCTGCGCGCACACACACACACACACACACACACACACACACACACACACACACACACACACACACACACACACACACACACACACACACACACACACACACACACACACACACACACACACACACACACACACACACACACACCCCAATGTCACAACTCTTCTACTAGATGGCACTGTCCTCTGGTAAGCTGCTCTGCTCTTTGAAAGTTTGTGTGTTTGTGCTGCTAGTAGTTAGCATGGACATGTGGCTCATTTATTAACATTAGCATAAGCTAAGACAGTGCTTATGCTAACATACCAACACCAAGCTTTCATGGTTTGTAGCACAATCTAACTTCACCTGTTCTCCTTATGCAGTACATTCTGAACCACCTGGACTGCAGTCCATGACCCCTGCTGCTTTTGTCCAGAGAAGATGCACTGCTGGTTTTTCTAAAGAGGTTTCTACTGCTCTGAAGGTTTGTGTGAAATGTGACCATGATGCTAACTCTTCACTCACTGCTGCATGCAAACATGCTAGCACTAACCCTATTCTAATGCTTTTCACAAATTTGCTGCTACTAGTGTCAAGATTTTTTTCTGCTAATAATTGTATCATCATTTCTAAACCTTTCATGTTTCTAGCATGAGCTAAGACGGTGCTTATGCCAAACTTGTTTTTAGGCAGCACATGTTAACACAAACACCACAAGCTTTGCTTATGTCATTGGGTAGAGCTGTTTAAACTCCAGCAGTAAACTCCACTGCAACTTATTCTTGTGGTACCTCTCCTCAAAGAGATATTCCACTTTCAAAATAAATAAATAAAATAAAATAAATAAAAAATAAAACTTTTGGTCATTTTATGTTCTACTCGGTCTCATGTGAACACACCAGACAGTTTATAAGTTACTCCGTTCATTATTTAGATATTTGATGCTCATTTTAGCGTGTCCACCTCCTTCCTATACAAACCAATTATAACTTAAAACTTAAAATCTTAACCATGACAGATTATTCGGGGAAAAAAAACTCATCATTTTTCTGGTGATTGATATTGTCCTTCTAATATGTGAGAGGGCCATGGTATTTTATTTACTGTTTTCATGTATTTCTAACCCTAACCCCTTTAAGCTGCTCTGCTCTTTACTTTGTGTGAAATATGATCATAATGGTAACCGTTCTACTACAGCAGCCAATGTTAGTTCTGTTATCGCTTTCGACAGTGCTGCTGCTCAACAACTCTGCTGCCAATCATAGCACAGATGGCTCATCTTTCTTTTCTTTTTCTTTCTTTCTAGCTGTGGATGACGGATGCTGCTGGAACACTCAACCTGAAGATGGCCTTGTGAAGATCTCCAGGGTTCTGAATGACCTCCAGGCCCACCACCCCATCCTGCCTGCTAAGATGTCTATGTGGACAGTGTTTGTATAGGGAGAAGCATGGCATTAATTTCTTGCTGCTGCCAAAGTCAAATTGTGATATCTGTGGTGATTAGCTTAATAACGGATTGCATTTTTAACGGATTGCAGTTGATGCCAGTGTGACAAGCTCACACCGACCAACTCATTGGAGGCAATTTGGGGTTCAGTGTCTTGCCCAAGGACACTTCGACTGTCTATAGGAGGAGCCGGGATTCAAACCGCCGACCCGTGGATCATTGGAGGACCTGCTCTACCTCCTGAGCCACTGCCGCCCAAATGCTTGCAGTGTGATATCCGTAGCAAGCTGTTATTTCCTCCTGACTGGTGGAAATGGATGTTGATATATACTGGCTGTGGTCTCTGGTCATTCACAAAACAAACAAGTAAACCTTAATAATAGTAGAAATAATAGTAGGCATAATATAAATAATATAAAATCAATAATCAATATTAATATAAATAATACAAATAGAAAAAATAGAAATAAAGATGTTATAAATTATAATAATATAAATTATAGCAATAAAAAATAATAAAATAATAGAAATAAAAACAAATGATAGAAATGATAACAAATGATGAAAAATAATAAAATAAAAATGATGCCACCTGCGAATGATTCGGTGGTCGATATATAAGCCTCACGGTTGTCGGAGACTCTTGCCGCCGAGCTTTTGACGTACCTCTTGTGGCTGGTATTTGCGATGGATGAACATGTGTTCCACAGTCCCACTTCTGTATTAAGAGTTTTCCACTCCTTGATGTGTGAACATCTGTGGATTCCTCAATGTATTTTGAAGCTAGATGTTTTTTCTGCCTTCCACTGGTCCCTCTGTCTTGCCTTCACCTGGATGTCTTGAGGTGTCAGATTGTGTTGTTGGTTGTGTTTGTGAGCTGTGGTGTCTCTGATGGATTCACTCAGCTATGTCTTGTAAGTGAGGGCCAGTGTGGCTGCTTCTCGTTTGACCTGTGCTGGAGTACAGTACTTGGGTCGTCTGCATAGCCATACTTTGTTGTTGCCGTAAGGAGGTTGTGGATGTACCAAGGATGTTGAACGATATTGGTGTCAGCAGTGTCCCCTGTGGGACGCCATTCTTGAGCTTTCTAACCCTGCTACTTTAGCCGTTACTGGTGTGGAGCTGAACCCTAATCCTAAGCAAAACGAATGGCCAATGAATTTGTGAAATACCACAGATATCACAGATTTCCTATTGGCAGCAGGAACAAATGAGTGATGTGCAAATCTCTACAGCCATTCATAGACTATAACCACCATCCTATTCCTTCTAGACGCTGGGGCCCCTACCGATGAGATCTGCACGTCTCTGGCTGTCCATGGATGAATCTTGTATGGGGATTCCTCTACAGACGCCTCAAAGTAAGAAACTTCAATTCATTTTTTTAAATCATAAATATTTCTATTACTGTATGCTATAGTTGGTGTCCATTTTCAAGGTTCTCTATAAATCAGCCTTTTTCTTATCTTTGTCTAGGATGGATGATGTTGGTAGACTGGGACATGGGCCGGCCCGGTAAGAAACCTCACAGTACCAGGTACTTAGGCTTGTTCTGCTTAGTTCTTAAAAAAAAAAAAAAAATTGTCACTGAAATATACTGCAATTCATGATTGAATTGTCATTTTGATTCAAATGGGCACTTTTGGGTTAAAAAAAGCCAATTATCCGCCTGTTGCTGATAATCGGTCACTCCCTATTCTTACTCATTACTGCATATGTATGGTGTTGCAGGGCGTGCACGTGGATGCAAGATGACTCAAGGATGAAGATTGAGACAGACGTCAACCTTCACCAACGTCGAGGGCGGCCGACGAGACGACGACGAGGGCGACAAGGTACTGTGTGTTGTGGCAGGGCAGGCGACAACGAGAGTGACCTTTTCTTTGTCTTCTGTCTGTCTTAGGATGGAGAGAAGACTTGGGACCTGGCCTGGTGAGAAACCACGGACAACGAGTGGCGCCGGACGATGATGAGCGGCGGCGGACGATGATGAGTGGCGGCGGGCAACGCACGGGCGACGCAGGTGGTGGATACTTCGGCCGACAACTGTGGACGACGTGGAGAGCTCGGTAGACACCTGAAACCCGTTTAGGCCTGTCAGAATTGGACTTTTGTGGCATTTTGAATTTAAAATATATCAACATTTTCAACAGGCCATACGATACTTGGCAATCATGCAATAATTGTGACGGGCCTAAATAAATCTTTCTGTTTTTTTATTCTTATTTTTAATATATACATCATACTGTATATCTCTATCTTTTAGGAACAACATCATCTTGATGGTGAAGAGCTCCTTTTCAAGACAATGGAGAAACTGGCTAGGTAATACCACACACACACACACAATGCTCATATTGTTTAATGAACGTTGTAGTATAAAGACAAAGCCAATTATCCATCTGTTACTGATAAATAATTGCTCCCTATTTATCATTACTGTGTATATGTATGGTGTTACACGGCGCACATATTGATGAAAACAGAAAAGCTAATTTAGTGTCTTTGTTAGGATGACCATTGAAGCAGACGCCAGCTTCGCCCCGGGGGTTTCTTCTGAGGACTTCTGGGTTGATGGAAGGCCGGACGGCGCTAAAGGCTCGGTAGACTCATCTAGAACCGGTTTAGGCCTGTCGGAATTGCATTTTGTTGCTCGCCGATTCATTTTTATATTGGAAATATTATGTCGTACTGATATTATGAAGACAATTTTGTCTTTTTTAGGCTTTGTAAGCTATGGCATAATTCAATAAGCACTAAATGTATTCATGGAGACTATTATTACATTACCCCCCCCCCCCCCCCCCCCAAAAAAAAAAGTATTCTCTCAAATACTTGTCTAATATGTAGTAATTGTGATGTGACAAGCCTAAATGTTTCTGGATGTTTTTTTATATATATATATCATGTCATGTCATCAGTTACATTTGACTATAGATATTTTTTAGGGTCTTTTTTTTTGTCTTCTGTCTTTGTTTTTAGGATGGAGGTCCGTACATGTCGAAGGACCTGGGCCAGCCCGGTTAGAAACCACACACTACTAGGTACTGCTTAGCTTGTCCTTGATAGATTTCTTTTTCTAATAGGACAGTTATTGTCACTCAAAAATGGATTTAAACAGGCATTTTTTATTAAAAAGCCAATTATCCGCCTGTTGCCAACAATCAGTCGCTCTCTATAATTAAACATTACTGTAAGTGCATGTGTACTGTATGTTGTGGCAGGGCACGCACACAGGCCACACCCAAGCTAATTTATTGTCTGTATTGTTCATGTTAAGAGGGAGATGGAGGCAGCCATGGAAGCTTTGCCCCGGGTGTTGCCTGACGACTGCGATCGACTACAGAGGGCCGGCGTCGACTAGGGTGACCGATGATGACTGACTGGTGGCCGGCGAGGATGACGACCTCCGTGGGCGGTGATGGGCAGCGGACAACGTGGACTGCTCGGTAGACACCTATATACTGTCAGAACTGTAGTTTTGAGATTGAGATAGGCTGCTTCTACTTTTCTTTAAAATTATGAACATTTTCAACATGCCATATGATACTTGGCAATCATGCAATAATTGTGACGGGCCTAAATGAATCTTTCTGGTTGTTGTTGTTTTTTTATTATTTTTTTTTAATATATCAGGCTGTATATCTCTATCTTTTAGGAACAACATCATCTTTATGGTGAAGAGCTCCTTTTCAAGACAATGGAGAAACTGGCAAGGTAATACCGCACACACAATATATTGTGTATCAATATATTGTCATTGTGTATCATTATTTTATGAACGTTGTAGTATAAAGAAAAAGCCAATCATCCATCTGTTACCGATAACCAATTGCTCCCCATTTATCATTACTGTACATATGTATGGTGTTACACGGCGCGCATATTGATGAAAACAGAAAAACTAATTTAGTGTCTTTGTTAGGATGACCATTGAAGCAGACGCCAGCTTCGCCCCGGGGGTTTCTTCTGAGGACTTCTGGGTCGATGGAAGGCCGGACGGCGCTAAAGGCTCGGTAGACGCATCTGGAACCGGTTTAGGCCTGTCAGAATTGCATTTTGTTGCTCGTCGATTCATTTTTATATTGGAAATATTATGTCGTACTAATATTATGAAGACAATTTTGTCTTTTTTAGGCTTTGTAAGCTATGGCATAATTCAATAAGCACTAAATGTATTCATGGAGACTATTATTACATTACCCCCCCCCAAAAAAAAAAAAAAAAAAAAAAAAGTATTCTCTCAAATACTTGTCTAATATGTAGTAATTGTGGCAGGCCTAAATGTTTCTGGATGTTTTTATATATATATATATATATATATATATATATATATATCTTCATGTCATCAGTTACATTTGACTATAGATATTTTTAGGGTCTTTTTTTTGTCTTCTGTCTTTGTTTTTAGGATGGAGGTCTGTACATGTCGAAGGACCTGGCCAGCCCGGTTAGAAACCACACACTACTAGGTACTGCTTAGCTTGTCCTTAATAGTTTTTTTTTTTTTTCCTAATAGGACAGTTATTGTCACTCAAATGGATTTAAACAGGCATTTTTTGTTAAAAAGCCAATTATCTGCCTGTTGCCAACAATCAGTCGCTCTCTATAATTAAACATTACTGTAAGTGCATGTGTACTGTATGTTGTGGCAGGGCACGCACACAGGCCACACCCAAGCTAATTTATTGTCTGTATTGTCCATGTTAAGAGGGAGATTGAGGCAGCCATGGAAGCTTTGCCCCGGGTGTTTCCTGACGACTGCGATCGACTACAGAGGGCCGGCGTCGACTAGGGTGGCCGATGACTGACTGGTGGCCGGCGAGGATGACGACCTCCGTGGGCGGTGATGGGCAGCGGACAACGTGGACTGCTCGGTAGACACCTATATACTGTCAGAACTGTAGTTTTGAGATTGAGATAGGCTGCTTCTACTTTTCTTTAAAATTATGAACATTTTCAACATGCCATATGATACTTGGCAATCATGCAATAATTGTGACGGGCCTAAATGAATCTTTCTGGTTGTTGTTGTTTTTTTATTATTTTTTTTTAATATATCAGGCTGTATATCTCTATCTTTTAGGAACAACATCATCTTTATGGTGAAGAGCTCCTTTTCAAGACAATGGAGAAACTGGCAAGGTAATACCACACACACACGCACACACAATATATTGTGTATCAATATATTGTCATTGTGTATCATTATTTTATGAACGTTGTAGTATAAAGAAAAAGCCAATCATCCATCTGTTACCGATAACCAATTGCTCCCCATTTATCATTACTGTACATATGTATGGTGTTACACGGCGCGCATATTGATGAAAACAGAAAAACTAATTTAGTGTCTTTGTTAGGATGACCATTGAAGCAGACGCCAGCTTCGCCCCGGGGGTTTCTTCTGAGGACTTCTGGGTCGATGGAAGGCCGGACGGCGCTAAAGGCTCGGTAGACGCATCTGGAACCGGTTTAGGCCTGTCAGAATTGCATTTTGTTGCTCGTCGATTCATTTTTATATTGGAAATATTATGTCGTACTAATATTATGAAGACAATTTTGTCTTTTTTAGGCTTTGTAAGCTATGGCATAATTCAATAAGCACTAAATGTATTCATGGAGACTATTATTACATTACCCCCCCCCCCCAAAAAAAAAAAAAAAAAAAAAGTATTCTCTCAAATACTTGTCTAATATGTAGTAATTGTGGCAGGCCTAAATGTTTCTGGATGTTTTTTTATATATATATATATCATGTCATGTCATCAGTTACATTTGACTATAGATATTTTTAGGGTCTTTTTTTTGTCTTCTGTCTTTGTTTTTAGGATGGAGGTCTGTACATGTCGAAGGACCTGGCCAGCCCGGTTAGAAACCACACACTACTAGGTACTGCTTAGCTTGTCCTTAATAGTTTTTTTTTTTTCCTAATAGGACAGTTATTGTCACTCAAATGGATTTAAACAGGCATTTTTTGTTAAAAAGCCAATTATCTGCCTGTTGCCAACAATCAGTCGCTCTCTATAATTAAACATTACTGTAAGTGCATGTGTATTGTATGTTGTGGCAGGGCACGCACACAGGCCACACCCAAGCTAATTTATTGTCTGTATTGTCCATGTTAAGAGGGAGATTGAGGCAGCCATGGAAGCTTTGCCCCGGGTGTTTCCTGACGACTGCGATCGACTACAGAGGGCCGGCGTCGACTAGGGTGGCTGATGATGACTGACTGGTGGCCGGCGAGGATGACGACCTCCGTGGGCGGTGATGGGCAGTGGACAACGTGGACTGCTCGGTAGACACCTATATACTGTCAGAACTGTAGTTTTGAGATTGAGATAGGCTGCTTCTACTTTTCTTTAAAATTATGAACATTTTCAACATGCCAGATGATACTTGGCAATCATGCAATAATTGTGACAGGCCTCAATCAATCTTTCTGCGTGTGCTTTTTTTTTATCATGCTGCGTAATCAGTTATAGTTGACTATAGAATATATTTTCTTTTAGAAACATAATCTTGTTTTATTATCATTGTTCATAAAATGTATTAATCTTTTCTTTTCTTTTCTTTAGGACATTGCTGGTCTCCTGTCTGGCTCCAGACTGGTAGTGGTGATATGTAGATGTGATCAATCAAAACTTGGTTGTTTCACTTAAATAAAAAATGTAGGAAACAACAAAAATAAAATAAAATAAATAAACAAATGTAGGAAAATAACATGAACAAATATCAACAATATTAACAATATCAATAAACAAATTACTTAACAATATCAATAAACATATTACAGTAAAATAAATAAAGTCAATAAAATAATGAAATAAAAAATAACCTAATTAGAAATGTATTACCGGTAATACAAAAAATAGATAAATAATAAGGTTGTGAATAATGAGGGTAATAATAATACAATATAATATAATATAGTAATATAGTGTAATATAATATAATGGTAATATAATAATAATAATAATAATAATAATAGTAATATATGGGTAATAATATAGATGTTAGTAATTCACTAAGGGTAATAATAATGATGATATTGATGTCAATAATATACTAATATATAAGGATGATATATACTATTGTATAATAAGGGTAATGATAACATCTACATATTGCAACAAGACTATGTGTACAGACGATTGGCTACCTGGAATGAGGGCGTGGTGACACGACATTGAGCTGGACATCCCATGATACATGATGGAAAACACCAAAATCTTTAATATCTGTTTGTCTGTAATATCTTATCCTGTTCAGATTTCACAGTGATTATTCATGTATTTCAGTTTTTATTTTATTTTTTTATTCATTATGCCATATCTGTAAATATTTTCCTCAATTTTGTGAATAAATTATTGCATCTATACCTGGGTGTCCTTCGCAATATTTTATGGGTTCATTACAAGGTTGAGGAATACAGTGCTACTTGCAACATTTTTATTGTATTTTAATACATAGCACTTTTAGAACTTTGAAAACCTAGCCTATGGTTTTCTGAAAACCTTCAAATTCTTAAAACAATGAATGATGTAGACAGAAGTAGCTCCCAGCGTGAATGTATTGGTTTCACCAGTTACATTTGGGTTCAAAGGAGGCCTAAGGTCTGCAAAATGCAATGTGTGGAAAAATGGAGATTTTCACCTTGGTTATTAATTCTGACTACATTTTTGGCTCAAAGGCCCGTCTGAATACTGGACTGAATTTTAAGTTTGAAATTCCCTTGTTTTATAGTACTGTACTTTTCTCCAGAGAATGACTTTACTTAGTTTCTTTGAAAACTTTACGTCAGTTTTCCATTGTATTAATGTTCTGCAAATGGACCATCAAACGCCAAGTGTTTAAATGCTTTTCTGGGGTTCATCCTCTTAGCTGAATTCTAAGAATCCTTTTGGTTATAGAGCTTGTATTGAACTGCACTCTTTTGGTATGCGGTCAGGTTTAGACTTGGCTCAGGGAAGAGGACGCCCCTGCCATGCACAGTCCACCATGGCACAGTTGGAGGTGTGACAACAACCATCCTTCTGGATGAAATAATTCCTAATTGTAATTCGCTCTGGATTAAGAGCATCTGCTTAATGCCTGCAATGTTACATACAATGACATTGTCACTTTTAGGCCAACACCTCCCTCTAGTGGTTACTCACAGTAATGTCTGCATTACTCTGTTCATATGCAATAAAAAGTTAGTAGTACTACACAATGCATATACCATTAATGGTTCTCTGGCCAAGTGATTTCCTCACTAAGAAGCTCTCTGCAGAGCTGCCCCCTGTGCCCTGCTATGTAAAGTCATTGACTTTCTTTAGCACAGTAACTCCTATTGTTAGGTGCAGTAGTTCTTGGGGATGTTATGTGTCATGACCTCGGCCTTGATTACATTTAGCCTGAGGCAATCACAATTCTGCAGGGGGGGGGGGGGGGGGGGGGGGGGGGGGGGCAACATTTATATGCTACATGTCTGTACTAATACGTGCCAGTGGTGTCTGTGTGCCTAAAAGGTCTGTGGGGAGTTTGTGCAGTAACAGACGCAGACAGTGACTTCACCATGCTGCAGGGCAACATGGAGTTGATGCCAGAGCTGTTTGGAAACTCCTGGAAGATAAAGCCCTCCGGCCCTGATGTGGCAAACCAGGACCTGTGCACTGTGAGTGGAACACAATACAGGCACGTGCGAGCGCGCACACACAGATTGACTAAACTTCCTATTCTAGTGCATGACAGGCTGTACTGTAACAACATAACTCTTGCTACTCACCGACTATAGTAAAGTGATGTGATGAGTGCAGACCACAATGCTTTTTAAAGCAGTGTCTCAGAGTTTATTTAAGTGATTAAATGTGATTATGAAATACTGGTTTATTACTCCACCAAATATGTGTTTCAACAGCCTCCACTGAGGTGATGGCTGTGCCCTCTGAGTGTCCAGGTGATTGGGAAGGTTCCATGTTTCCACCTTGGACCAGCATCTCTAATAATAATAATAATAATAATCTTTATTTGTATAGCACCTTTCATGACATAAAATGCAGCTCAAAGTGCTTTACATTGCAATAGAGAAGAAGACAAACAATAGTGGGAATGAATTAAAGAGATCATTAAAATACATCAAAGAAGCAGTACAGTGAGGACCTGAAATAAGGCATAAAATATAAAATCACAGAGAATCAGTTAAAAGCAAGTGCATAGAAGTACGTCTTGAGCTGTGCTTTAAAAATGTCTACAGAGGCTGCCTGTCGAATGTATAATGGGAGTTTGTTCCACGCCGTCGGTCCATAGAAGCAAAAGGCTGCTTCACCGTGTTTTTGAAGAGTTTATACTAAAACTTGGTGTTCATAATGTAGGTTAGTAGTCAACACACTGAGCATTCTCTCATTGAATAAAATGCGTAGAGCACAGTTTATAGCCTAGCTGTGTGTCTCCCTGTATCCAAAGCCATAGAGTAGAGCTGGAGGACCTACAAGCATTGGGGACTTGTAGATCAATAAATAAACATCCTCCAGGTTATTATTCTTTTATAAATGTTCAAATACTGTACAGGAATACATGGCATATTATGGACACAGTTTGAATGGGGATCAATCATGATTAAATTAATTTTGAAGCTGTGATTATTCTGACTAAAATAACAATCATTCAACACCCCTTATGTGCCTCTCCCTGGCACAAAACACTTTTCAAATAGAAGTCCATGGCCAATACATGAATCTGGGTGCCCTTGATGTGAAAAGGGACAGTTTACAATTTCAGGAAAATGTATATTATTATTATTATTTGAAAATGTTGAACTTATTTTCAACATGTTTCTTTAAACCTGCAGTGTTCTGTGTTTGGTCTTGCTCTGACAGACACCCAGACTGTGCCAAACAGTCAGATGAGGAGTTCTGTGGGCCTGCCCTCACCCTAACCTGTGGAAAGTGCATTCCTGGAAACTGTGTGCATGACGAACGGATAGACTGCAGCTTTGCTAATGGCTCTGATGCTTAAGGTGGGTGACTGGGATACTTTCTGCACCGTTGTACAGCCCTGCATAATCATGCATAGTAATCATTTTAATAATATTGCTATTATCTTATCAACATATTAAACAAATTCCAAGTTAGCCAGGCAAACGTGATAAATTATGAGAAAAGACACTATGGTGTTGCCCTCTCCTCGGCAGAGCCACAGAGTATAGACAGAGTTACGACCTTGATTAGGGCCTTGATTACATTTAGCCTGAGGCAATCACAATTCTGCAGGATTTTCCAATTTTACTTTAAGATGCATCAGGAACGATGGGGGGGCAACATTTATATGCTACATGTCTGTACTAATACATGCCAGTGGTGTCTGTGTACATGTGCCTAAAAGGTCTGTGGGGAGTTTGTGCAGTAACAGACGCAGACAGTGACTTCACCATGCTGCAGGGCAACATGGAGTTGACGCCAGAGCTGTTTGGAAACTCCTGGAAGATAAAGCCCTCCTGCCCTGATGTGGCAAACCAGGACCTGTGCACTGTGAGTGGAACACAATACAGGCAGACACACACACACACACACACACACACACACACACACACACACACACGCACACACACACAGATTGGAGAGCCAGCGAAATCCAAAAGCGACCTCGCCCGCGGGCGCCCGCTTTCAAAAGCGGGCGCCCGCTTTCACAAAAACGGGCGCCCGTTTCACAAAAACGGGCGCCCGTTTTCAAAAGCGGGCGCCCGTTTTCAAAAGCGGGCGCCCGTTTTCACAAACTAGGCTATGCCTAAACCTAACTCTAACCCTAAACTTAACCTCAGTAAACCTATGCCTAAACCTAACCTAACCCTAACCATAACCTTTTGAAAAGGGCGCCCGTTTGTGAAAACGGGCGCCCGCTTTTGAAAACGGGCGCCCGTTTTCAAAAGCGGGCGCCCGGTTTCACAAAAACGGGCGCCCGTTTTTGTGAAAGCGGGCGCCCGCTTTTGAAACCGGGCGCCCGCGGGCGAGGTCGCTTTTGGATTTCGCCCCTGCTGACAGATTGACTAAACTCCTATTCTAGTGCATGGCAGGCTGTACTGTAACAACATAACTCTTGCTACTCTCCGACTATAGTAAAGTGATGTGATGAGTGCAGACCACAAAGCTTCTTAAAGCATTGTCTCAGAGTTTATTTAAGTGATTAAACATGATTATGAAATACAAATGAAATACAAATGTGTCTTTCAACAGCCTCCACTGAGGTGATGGCTGTGCCCTCTGAGTGTCCAGGTGATTGGGAGGGTTCCATGTTTTCACCTTGGACCAGCATCTCTCAGAACTAGTGTAGCGGGTTAGGGTTTTTGAAGAGTTTATACTAATACTTGGTGTCCATAATGTAGATTAGTAGTAGTGCCATGTGCTTATCAATAATACATATCCAGTGGTAGGCTTTGCTCTTTTGCCTTTTTATTGTAGACGGCACTCGGGTGAGCAGTATGGGTTAGCGCCCCAGCCTGTGTCCTCCGTGAGGAGGAAGCCCAACAACCCTTGGTGAGGCCGTTAGGAGGGCCATTGTGATTCACTGCTCCTGAATGAAATGTCTGGTGCTGGGAGTCTGGTGCAACGCACAGGTCCTGTGCCAACCTGGTGAGAGCAGGAGCAGATCTGGTGAGACGTAGAAGGGGTCTGGACAGGAGTCAACCCACAGAGCCTAGTCCTTCCATGTGCCAGAGTATAGTGCCTCCCAGTACTGGCGGAATAGTTCTGGAGCAGTGGATTGTATGGCCTTGGGTCTTTCCCTAGTGGACTGACCGAGAGTAGCTACTGGGACGTAAGTCGGGACTTGATCAACCCCGGCTGGGTCGCCTGAGTGAGGGGTATGATGTTGCGAGACCCGAAACCCCGATGACCTTGGGATACATCACTGAGGATACGTCCCAGTTGCATCCATGCGATGTATCTTTAAACCTTTAGTTTCTATTTATAGTGGCTCATAGGAATAGACTATGTGACAACCAGGGAAAGACTTGGTGACCACCGGAGAGACGGGTGACAGCCGGAATGTAGACGGCACTCGGGTGAGCAGTATGGGTTAGCGCCCCAGCCTGTGTCCTCCGTGAGGAGGAAGCCCAACAACCCTTGGTGAGGCCGTTAGGAGGGCCATTGTGATTCACTGCTCCTGAATGAATTGCCGGTGCTGGGAGTCTGGTGCAACGCACAGGTCCTGTGCCAACCTGAACCTGGTGAGAGCAGGAGCAGACCTGGTGAGACGTAGGAGGGGTCTGGACAGGAGTCAACCCACAGAGCCTAGTCCTTCCATGTGCCAGAGTATAGTGCCTCCCAGTACTGGCGGAATAGTTCTGGAGCAGTGGATTGTATGGCCTTGGGTCTTTCCCTAGTGGACTGACCGAGAGTAGCTACTGGGACGTAAGTCGGGACTTGATCAACCCCGGCTGGGTCGCCTGAGTGAGGGGTATGATGTTGCGAGACCCGAAACCCCGATGACCTTGGGATACATCACTGAGGATACGTCCCAGTTGCATCCATGCGATGTATCTTTAAACCTTGTATATACTAAGGCCAGTTTGAAATAACAGGTTAATGGTGGTAATTCATTTTGTTGATTACTGATTTTTAATTGCAATTAACTCATGTGCATACTAACCCAATCCACTGAGCATTCTCTCATTGAATAAAATGGGTAGAGCAGTTTTATGGAGAGACATATAGCCTAGCTGTGTGTCTCCCTGTATCCAAAGCCATAGAGTTGAGCTGGAGGACCTACAAGCATTGGGGACTTGATAAATATGAATAAATACATAAATATATAAATAAACAGCCCCACCTCCTCCAGGTTATTATTATTTTTTTAATGTACTGTACAGGAATACATGACATATTATGGACACATTTCAAATGGGGATCAATCAATTAATTTTGAAGCTGTGATTATTCTGATTAAAATAACAATCATTCAAGACCCTTTATGTGCCTCTCCCTGGCCCAAAACACTTTTCAAATAGAAGCCCTTGGCCAATACATGAATTTGGGTGTCCTTATTGTGAAAATGGACAGTTTACAATTTCAGGAAAATGTATATGCATATTATTATTTGAAAATGTTGAACTTATTTTCAACATGTTTCTTTAAACCTGCAGTGGTCTGTGTTTGGAGCGGCCTCTGTGCTCTGACAGACGCCCAGACTGTGCCAAACAGTCAGATGAGGAGTTCTGTGGGCCTGCCCTAACCCTAACCTGCCACCCTGATGTCTGCCGGGAGAGTTCCAGTGGAAAGTGCATTCCTAGAAACTGTGTGCATGACAAACGGCTAGACTGCAGCTTTGCTAATGGCTCTGATGCTTAAGGTGGGTAACTGGGATGGGCATTATTTGTGTCCTGACAATCAAGTTGAAAGAGTTTGATGCCACAATTGTGCTTGTGTTACAAGATATAGATTATGAATGTTGTTCATAATGATATCAACAGGCCTGGAAAAGTTGGCCCGGCCCTAAGTGGGCCCTAAACAAGTAAGCCTGAAGCCCGACTTGGCCCGGCTAATTAGCATAAGTCCATTTTCTAACGATCAGGCATTTTTACCACAGTTACCAAATCATTTCGGGTCATAATGATCCTCCTTTAGGGATAAAATTGATATGTTTCCAACATGTAGCGGCACGCAATGAATTGCTTTCTGTATAAACTATTGACACCAACACAGAAATAGGTCACTTGCAGAGATGTTTATCTAGCAAACCATATGTCAATTTACAACAAAGAGTTAATCATTTCTGTAGTCTGTATAACGTCCGAACCCCACGCCATTCCGTGCTTACACACACACACACACACACACACACACACACACACACACACACACACACACACACACACACACACACACACACACACACACACACACACACACACACACACACACACACACACACACAGTGACATTACTTGAACTAAGCTGCTGGTGTTGTATTGTTGTATTCTATTAGTTTCTACTGCTGTTGCAGTTATAGTTTTATTTGTTATTTATTTTGTTTGTGTTCAAAATGAAATGTTCACTCAAGAATAATGACTTATTTAATATTATATCAAATAGTAAACCTTATTCAAGGTTCAAGGTTGCTGTTATGGGTTCATTACAAGGTTGAGGAATACAGTGCTACTTGCAACATTTTTACCGTATTTTAATACATTATAGCACATTTAGAACTTTGAAAACCTAGCCTATGGTTTTCTGAAAACCTTCAAATTCTTAAAACAATGAATGATGTAGACAGAAGTAGCCTAGCTCCCAGCATGAATGTATTGATTTCACCAGGTACATTTGGGTTCAAAGGAGGCCTAAGGTCTGCAAAATGCAATGTGTGGGGAAAATTGAGATTTTCACCTTGGTTATTAATTCTGACTACATTTTTGGCTCAAAGGCCAGTCTGAATACTGGACTGAATTTTAAGTTTGAAATTCCCTTGTTTTATAGTACTGTACTTTTCTCCAGAGAATGACTTTACTTAGTTTCTTTGAAAACTTTAAGTCAGTTTTCCATTTGTATTAATGTTCTGCAAATGGACCATCAAACGCCAAGTGTTTAAACTGCTTTTCTGGGGTTCATCCTCTTAGCTGAATTCTAAGAATCCTTTTGGTTATAGAGCTTGTATTGAACTGCACTCTTTTGGTATGCGGTCAGGTTTAGACTTGGCTCAGGGAAGAGGACGCCCCTGCCATGCACAGTCCACCATGGCACAGTTGGAGGTGTGACAACAACCATCCTTCTGGATGAAATAATTCCTAATTGTAATTCGCTCTGGATTAAGAGCATCTGCTTAATGCCTGCAATGTTACATTGTCTCTTTCTGCAAACTGTTAATGACATTGTCACTTTTAGGCCAACACTTCCCTCTATTGGTTACTCACAGTAATGTCTGCCTTACTCTGTTCATATGCAATAAAAAGTTAGTAGTACTACACAATGCATATACTATTAATGGTTCTCTGGGCAAGTGATTTCCTCACTAATTTCCTCACTGATTTCCTCTCTGCAGAGCTGCCCCCTGTGCCCTGGTATGTACAGTGAGGAAAATAATTATTTGATCCCCTGATGATTTTGTAAGTTTTCATGATTAGAAAGAAATGAGCACTCTGTCATTTTTATGGTACTTGTATTTAAACAAATAGAGACAGAATATGAACAAAAATGTCCTTAAGAAAATAATATTTAAAGGTTATAAATTAATTTGCGTTAGAGCTCGTGAAATAAGTATTTGATCCCTATAGCACACCCTGACTTAGTACTTGTTGGAGAAACCCTTGTTGGCAAGCATGGAAGTCAGACGTTTCTTGTAGTTGGTCACCAAGTTTGCGCACATCTCAGGAGGGATTTTGGCCCACTCCTGGTTAGATCTTCTCTCCAAATCCTGAAGGTTTCGAGGCTGTTGCTTGCCAACTCGAAGCTTGAGCTCCCTCCATAGATTTTCTATAGGATTAAGGTCTGGAGACTGGCTAGGCCACTCCATGAGCTTAATGTGCTTCTTCGTGAGCCACTCCTTTGTTGCCTTGGCCGTATGTTTTGGGTCGTTGTCATGCTGGAAGACCCAGCCATGACCCATCTTCAGTGCTCTGCCTGAGGGAAGGAGGTTCTTGTCCAAGATCCTGCGGTACATGGCCACATCCATCGGCCACACAATGCGGTGAAGTTGCCCTGTACCCTTAGCAGAGAAACAGCCCCAAATCATAATGTCTCCACCTCCATGCTTGACGGTGGGGATGGTGTTGTTGGGTTTGTATTCAGCATTTCTCCCCCTCCAAACACGACAAGTCAAATGGATGCCAAAGAGTTGAATTTTGGTCTCTTCTGACCACATCACCTTCCCCGCAGCCTGGTCTGAATCATTTAGATGTTCATTGGTGAACTTTAGACGGGCCTCTATGCGCCTTCTTGAGCAGAGGGACATGGCTGGGCACTGCAGGATTTCAATCCGTTATGGTGTACTGTGTTACCAATGGTTTTCTTGGTGACTGTGGTCCCAGCTGCCTTCAAATCATTAACAACACCATCCCCATCGTCAGGCATGGAGGTGGAAACATTTTGCTTTGGGGCTGTTTCTCTGCTAAGGGTACAGGGCAACTTCACTGCATTGTGTGGCCGATGGATGGAGACATGCACTGCAACATCTTGGACAAGAACCTCCTTCCCTCACCCAGAGCACTAAAGATGGGTCTTGAAGAAGCACATTAAGCTCATGGAGTGGCCTAACCAGTCTCCAGATCTTAATCCTATAGAAAATCTATGGAGGGAGATTGAGCTTTGAGTTGGCAAGCAACAGCCTCGAAACCTTGAGGATTTGGGGAGGATATCTAAACAGGAGTGGGCTAAAACCCCTCCTGAGATGTGCACAAACTTGGTGACAAACTACAAGAAACGTCTGACTTCCATGCTTGCCAACAAGTGTTTCTCCAACAAGTACTAAGTCAGGGTGTGCTTAGGGATCAAATACTTATTTCACAAGCTCTAACGCAAATTAATTTATAACCTTTAAATATCATTTTCTTATGGACATTATTGTTCATATTCTGTCTCTATTTGTTTAAATACAAGTACCATAAAAATGACAGAGTGCTCATTTCTTTCTAATCATGAAAACTTACAAAATCATCAGGGGATCAAATAATTATTTTCCTCACTGTAAAGTCATTGACTTTCTTTAGCACAGTAACTCCTATTGTTAGGTGCAGTTGTTCTTGGGGATGTTATGTGTCATGACCTCGGCCTTGATTACATTTAGCCCGAGGCAATCACAATTCTGCAGGATTTTCCAATTTTACTTTAAGATGCATCAGGAACGATGGGGGGGGGGCAACATTTATATGCTACATGTCTGTACTAATACGTGCCAGTGGTGTCTGTGTGCCTAAAAGGTCTGTGGGGAGTTTGTGCAGTAACAGACGCAGACAGTGACTTCACCATGCTGCAGGGCAACATGGAGTTGATGCCAGAGCTGTTTGGAAACTCCTGGAAGATAAAGCCCTCCTGCCCTGATGTGGCAAACCAGGACCTGTGCACTGTGAGTGGAACACAACACAGGCAGGCACACACACACACACACACACACACACACACACACACACACACACACACACACACACACACACACACACACACACACACACACACACACACACACACACACACACACACACACACAGATTGACTAAACTCCTATTCTACTGCATGGCAGGCTGTACTGTAACAACATAACTCTTGCTACTCTCCGACTATAGTTAAGTGATGTGATGAGTGCAGACCACAAAGCTTCTTAAAGCAGTGTCTCAGAGTTTATTTAAGGGATTAAGTGAAATACTAGTTTATTACTCCACCAAATGTGTGTTTCAACAGCCTCCACTGAGGTGATGGCTGTGCCCTCTGAGTGTCCAGGTGATTGGGAGGGTTCCATGTTTTCACCTTGGACCAGCATCTCTCAGAACTAGTGTAGTGGGTTAGGGTTTTTGAAGAGTTTATGGTGTCCATAATGTAGATTAGTAGTAGTGCCATGTGCTTATCAATAATACATATCCAGTGGTAGGCTTTGCTCTTTTGCCTTTTTATTGTATATACTAAAGCCAGTTCGAAATAACAGGTTAATGGTGGTAATTCATTTTGTTGATAACTGATTTTTAATTGCAATTAACTCATGTGCATACTAACCCAATCCACTGAGCATTCTCTCATTGAATAAAATGGGTAGAGCAGTTTTATGGAGAGACATATAGCCTAGCTGTGTGTCTCCCTGTATCCAAAGCCATAGAGTAGAGCTGGAGGACCTACAAGCATTGGGGACTTGATAAATATTAATAAATAAATAAACAGCCCCACCTCCTCCAGGACACAGAGGCAGACCAGGGACCACCCAGAGACCATCACCATCCTGACACCATCCCCAAGAGGCCAATAAAATACATAAAATACATACATACATAAAATATTGGGGAAAGGTCACGTCTAAAGGCTGAACTAAAGTCTGTGTAATATTAATTTAATTTCAAGATAAAAGTAAGAGTAAGACCAACCATTTTGATACCTGGGCCCTCTATATATTCAGTATTTGAGCCACGGAGGACCACCATTTGATGACATTTTAGCCCCACAGACCCCAAAATTAAATATTTTTTTTTTGCTTTTTCCACAATTCCAGGCTGGATTTCAGAAAGAAAGCTGGCAAATATACAGATCAAAATGACCATTCTTTTACATTCTCTAGTTGTGTAGACTTGGGGTAATTCACATGATGAATATTTTAACTCTTGATAGTGTAAACATCTCTCAACAATCTGTACACTTTGAAGTGTAGAGATATGAGGCCAGCCTGAGAATAATGGATTCAAATGACTGGCTGTGGCTGTGTAAAAACATGTTATCAAGTTGTATTCCCTTATCTCTGCCAGGCCTAAAGGCATGCGTCTGCATGCAGACTTGGCCTATGTATTTGTGCCATTATAAATAGCTTGTTATACATTTGTTGGTTGTAAGATGCACATTTATATGTATTATATTGCTTGCATTCATAACAAGTGCTATGACATTCACCCATAATGCTAGGGATTTTATTAGCCTTTTATTTATTTTTGGTTTGACTTATGTAGCTTATTTTCTTCTAAAATGAATTATAACAAATTATAAATCCCTTAAAATGCAAATACTCAAAATAGCAGTCACCACACAACAGCACATGAGTTTGAACAAACTTCAGTTTATTGCATAAATACATATTTTCATATGCCTGTGTATGCAAACACATTTAAGAGCGTAATTATGAAAATAACGACTTCATTTACCTCAGGAAATATCCATGTTTTTGATTTAAAATGCTAATATAATAAGCATAAAGCAGTGGTTTTCAACCTTTTTTCATACCAGGGCCCACTATCTATTTTTCAGAACTTGATCCACGGGTTAGGGTTAATGTTTGATGACATTTTAGCCACACAGACACCAAAACTAAAGATTTCTTTGACCACAATTCCAAGGTGAATTCGGGAAACAAAACAGGCAAACAATAGATCGATATGGCCATTAATCTTCTACATTCTCTAGTTGTGTAGACTTGGGATAATTCACATGATGAACTCTTGAGAGTGTAAACATGAAGCAAAATGGACCCGCAAGGGACTATTTGGTTTCGTTTTTACACTCTCAAAGACTCTGTTTAACCAACTGTCATTTAGCCTGGGCCAGGACCACCTGGAATCCTCAGGAACCACCGGTGGTCCCAGGACCATATGTTGAAAATCCCTGGCATAAAGCATAGCTAGAGTTCCAGAACTAAAAGATACTGAAAGTAACACATCATCAACTCATTTTATTTTTTTCCCTTAAAGTTTACCTTAATATTAACCCCGACTGCCCTACCACAACCGAGAAGCAGATAGCAGATACTCTACTGTCCCGCTCTGTTTCAGGCACATGTAAACAAACAAGTCCTAATACCTGTGCAAGCTATTTGTCGAAGACAAATGGCTTGCGCAGTGAAACTGCGACATGATTCTATATAGGTTATCGATTAATCAGTATTTCTATTTCTGTTTCTCAGACACAAGGCTCACGAGGATGTGGATGAAATGGCAGACGCAAGAAACCAACTTCAGACACTGAGAGCAAAGACTGCACGTCCGACAAACTGCAGCTGCGTCTGTGACACCAACTGAGGGGAGGAGGTTGTGTTTTCAGCCAGGTTGGCATTGTATGCTTCTCCCACCGGTGAACTCACAATTCTGGGGTTGAAACACTTGGGTGTTATCAAATATATTTATTGGTTTAACACTTGGATGGTGGTGGTTTGGGCTGTGTCACTATGTTGTTCACTAATAGATTTATTTTATGATTGTATAATGTTCACTTTTAGATTCATTTTTATTTCACGTCTCTCCAAGAATCGTCTTTAGTTCACTCTAGTACATACCTGGGCATTACGCGTCTCGGGGGCCAAATGCAGCCCTTTGGCTGACTCTGACCGGCCTGTGAAAGGGTACCATGGTTTTCAACCAGTGGTCCAGGGACCACCAGAGGTCCTTGAGAGAATGGCTTGATTTGGTTTCATGTTCACACTCTCAAGAGTTAGAATATTCATCATCTGAATTAGCTCAAATCTACACAATCAGAGAATGTAAAATAATTAATGGTCATTTTGATCTGTATGTTTGACTGGTTTGTTTGTGAAATACAGCCTGGTATTGTGGGCAAAAACAAAGTAAATCTTTAGTTTTGGGGTCTGTGGGGCTAAAATGCCATCAAATGGTGGTCCATGGCTCAAATGCTGAATAAATAGAGGGCCCTGGTGTCAAAATGTTTGGTCTTACTCTTACTTTTATCTTGAAATTAAATTAATATTACACAGACTTTAGTTCAGCCTTTAGTCTTGGCCCTCCACAATATTTTATGTATCTCATTTGGCCCCTTGGGAAAAATAATTGTCCACCCCTGCTCTAGTATGTGTGCTTAAAGTGTGACTGAGCCCTGCTTTACAGATATATACAATATAATATTCCTTTTAATCTAGGGAGCAACTATTGGACGACTGACAGAAATATTTGTATTTCCATCGAGACATGGTAACCACATTTGTTAAGTTATGTATGTGGTGCGTTGAGTTCGAGTTAGGTTTTCTTTCATAGGGTTGGGTATTATTTCTCAGCAAAATATTAACCGTAATGGATTGGGTTAGCTTTTAAATGGTGACATGAATGCCCAAAATCAGGTTCTAAGTCCAGCATGGTTATTATCTCACCTGAAAATACCGATTTATAAGTTCACATTTGCATGACGCAGTGTGAGGTGTTGTGAGCTTTTAGATCAACTGTTTTCAGTCATTAGTAGCTATAAGATGTGTATTTCAAGAGGTCAAACTAGAAGTAGAAAGTAAGTACAAAGTATCTTCCTTAAACCATAAAGCTCTCGTATTTATCATAAAATGAAAACCTCAGTCTATTGAAATGGAATGATTTCATTAAACATCACAGTCCTAAACATTTCTTTATTATTTAAGAAACTTTCATACTTTTTCACAGTTGATTGGGACTGAAGTAAATTCTAAAGTGTCATGAGATCTTATTTAGCATTATTCCATTTTGACCATTTAAAATGGTTAAACTGTGAGAGTTGAACATTGCCTCACGAGCGAAAATGTGTAGTTCCAGGGACCCCCAGAAGTAAAATATTTTAGTTAAAAACGTTGCTGTGACAGATTATTTAATGATTTGCACCACATTTTCAAGATTTCTAAATACAAGCTCATAGCGTGCCACCGAGGGGCGAGCTATGAGCTTGTAGATCTGCTATTTTTCAACAGTTAAACTATAACATAATAGATCTGCTATTTTTCAATAGTTGAACAATAATAACATTGAACACCAAAAGGTGTTTCCACACAAATTGGATGGCTTGAGCTCATGACATCCATTCTGTGTCCAGATTAAGTGAATCTGATTTTATTCAATGATCCTTAAGGGGGTTCCAGTTGTATCCAGCTAAATGTGATACGGTGCTGAATTATGGTGCTGAATGATTGAATTGTAGGTCTGGAAATTGGGTTAAATATTATGCAAATGCTTTGGAAAGTCATTGGTTAAAAAAGTGATTCCTGTAAAAGTGTGTTTATCACTGAGGGTGCTGTTTAATTGTGTATCTTTGTTTTATTGTCTGCTAATTGCCTATCACATTAGTCGATTATTGTAGTTATTATTTTATTCTTTTTTAACTGTTTGGTGGTGAAGTGTAATACTGTATATTTCACTACTACACCCACCTTAGTTTAGTCATGTTCATACATGTATTATTTTGTAATGAACTGTACAAAGCTGACAACTTTGTACACTTGTAGTAAAATAAAAATAAAAACACTTTCAGCACGTGATAATGCCTGGGAAGAGAACTTTGACATATCGGAGCATCGTGAGACCAATGAAGCGTCTCTTAGTGCTAGTGTGGAATAATCCATTGGAAATAATGGAGGAGGATGTTTGTCTGCTGCGTGAGGGAAATTCAACAGATGTTAGTCTGTAGCGCCACCTTGTGGTGTTGATGGAGAACTGCAAATGGTAGCACGTAGATGCGGAGTAATTACTCAATGTTACCGGAGTAATGACTCAATGTTACCGTGCACGTGCATAAGCGTGCACGTGCATAAGCATGCACGCGCGTACATGGGCTCGTGCGTACGCACGCCAACCAAAGCATGTCGCAGCGGAACCAAATGGGCCCTCTTTGGGTGCTGTAAAGGAGAGTGCTTGACCCCTTTAAGAGACTTCCAAAGCACTTGCACCTTGAGCTTTGACACTGGAGAATTTCTCTGAGGATCTGATTCAAGCACATGGCGTTCAAAGTCACGGTTGCGAATGAACACAGACACCGCAAAGCATTGTGGGTAAGATTGAGTCAATTACCCACAATGCTCAATCTTACCCACAATGCTTTGCGGTGTCGCAACCGTGACTTAGAACGCCATGTGCCTGAATCACATACTCAGAGAAATTCTCCAGTATCTAAGCTCAAAGTGTAAGTGCTCTGGATTCCTTTTGAAGGGATCAAGCACCTTCCGCATGCACGCACTTATACACGCGCTTGGGCATAGAGCACGCATCTGTGCATGCAAGCATGTGTGTGTGCGCACGTGCCCATGTATACATGTGCATGCATGTGTATGCCATGCACGCGTGTGTTCATGCGCACGTGTATGCACGCATGTATGTCTACGACGTGCATGCGTGAAATGTACGTGGGGCCTATTTATAGCGAACAGTAAACACTCACGTGAGGTAGTGGGTTAAGTTATGAAGTTAATTAAATTGTCATTGCACTTCTATTTGGACTCAGAGTGTAAATATCATTTCTTACAGCTGCCCTTCATCTTCCTTTTCATGATACTTTTCCCCTCCATCTTGCTGATTCTCACTGTCATTTCAATTTCCTTCCTCCTTGTTATATAAGATAGAAGACCCATTTGTCACTCACTGATACAGGTACAATGAAATTATCATGATGGCACTGGCGGAATGGCAGCAATCTAGTTCCCTCCAAAAAGGCACAGGAGCAAGCAGCCCAAACTGAACATATACAAATTAAGAATAATATAATAGACCAATAGCCATAGAACAATATCCAGGGTGACTGAATATCACAAACCTAGACAGAAGATAAGTAGCAGGCCTGACTGTTATGAATTGATGAAGCATGAACATGATTATTTGCAAAAATGTCTCCTTGTTGCTTCCTTTGCCACTTTATCCACCTCTTCGTTCCCTTTAACTCCAATATGTGCTGGAACCCATAGAAATACCACAGTTAATCCCATCATTTCTATTCTGTATAAAATCTGCTTAATTTCTATTAATATATCCGGCCTGCTTTCTGATTTATTAGACTGTAGACTATTTAGCACTGAGCTTGAGTCGGAACATATTACTATTTTCAACGGTCTCACTTCCTCCACCCACTGCACAGCCAGTAACACCGCCAGCATCTCTGCTGTGTACACAGTCACAGACACCTCGTCATTTACTCTCTTCCCCACTCGTACCTTGAACTCTGGAACATAGAACGCTGCTCCCACTTTTCTGTCTCTGCTCTTTGAGCCATCTGTATATACATTTACATAGCCATAAAACTATGCATTCTTGTACAGTCCTAGCATTGCACACAAATTCTCTATCTTTCTTCCTCTTCTCTAGAATTGTGAAATCTACTGCTGCATCTGGAAGAATCCAGGGAGGGAATGCGGGCCTTGGCACGGTTTGGCTGACTTCCAACTGCTCTAATCCAATTTCTGTCGCTCTCTGTTCTGCTGTCCAACCAAAATTTTTAACCTCTCTCTTCTCTTTCTCCCAACAAGGCCTTAGAGTGTCCTGCGCAGGATGCTCCTCAGCATGTCCTTTTAGATTGATCAAATAATTCATAGAGAGCTGCATTCTCCTCAAATCCGCCGGCATGACCCCCATTTCTACTTGTAGAGCTGCTGTTGGCGTTGTTTTAAAACCTCCTGTAAATATTCTTAATGCTCTATACTGTATAACATCTATCTTTTTCAGATGCGTCTCTGCTGCTGACCCATATACCACACTCCCATAATCTATGGATGCTCTGATTAGCCCGTTGTATATTGTTCTTATCTTAATGCCATTCTGTCCGCCCCCCATTCCCTGCCAACTAGGCATCTCATTATGTTTATAACCTTTTTACATTTATCCTCCACTTTCTGGATGTGCACATTCCACGTCAATCTCTCATCAAACCATAGTCCCAATAACTTGAAATGTTTGACTCTTTCTATACCATGCTTGTATATTCTTACTGCACCCTCCTCTCCCACCCTTTTGACTCAGAGTGTAAATAGTGAAAATGGTATGCCAAAATGGTATGGTATACCATTTACGGTTAGGGTTAGCCCCAGCTTTGGCGCAGCGTGGTTATCTGCCCGCACAGCTACGTCATACCGTCATACCAAATTATTGTGCTTCCTTCTGCGTCCGTTGTCGCACCCATTGAATACGGGGAACTCAGTAGCAAGTTATAGACCCGTTGAATGGCTTCGTTTGAGTAAACCCTCCTCTCCTGATTGGTGCGCTGATGGCTAGTGATTGTTTAGGGAATCTGATGTTACGGCAAAGATATTCCAATCAGAGAGTCCCAGAAAGCGTAGCGGGACTTCACACATAGACCTTAGAGGGGGGAATGAGCCCCTTTACTAAGCTATAAAATTACTTCCCTTTCCAGAATATTAATGTTACCAGTCCCGTTTTACACTGGCAGTCAGACGAGCAGTTCTGTGGGCCTGCCCTAACCCTAACCTGCCACCCTGATGTTTGCCAGGAGAGTTCCAGTGGAAAGTGTATTCTTGGAAACCGTGTGAATGACAAACGGCTAGACTGCAGCTTTGCTAATGGCTCTTATCCTTAAGGTGGGTGACTGGGATTGTCTGTGTCAATGCAGAATGCAAGTTAAGTCCTGACAATCAAGTTGAAAGAGTTTGTCTTGAGTGAGTCTTGTGTTGCAAGGTATAGGTATAGATATAGATTATCAATGGTGTTTATAATGATATCAACGGCCTGGAAAAGTTGGCCCGGCCCCAAGTGGCCCCTAAACAAGTAACATTTCAGCCTGGTGTGGTGAGTAAACCCTCTAGCAGCTGTCTGTTTGCTTTATTCTTCTCTCTGACAGGGTTGGACTGGGGGGAAAATTTGGCCCGGACATTTTAACGCGAATTTGACCCAGACCGGCCCACCACAACCAGCGGGCAAATAGCAGGAACTCTACTCCCGCTCTGTCAGCACACACACACACACACACACACACACACACACACACACACACACACACACACACACACACACACACACACACACACACACACACACACACACACACACACACACACACACACACACACATCACTATTCAGTGTTTAATAGCTATCATGGATGAAACTGAAAGGCCAGTGATTTTGTGATTGGACCCCCCCCCCAATAGTCTGACTATATGGCTTAATGTCTCAATGACATTTTCACAAACATTAGATTAAAACAAATACCACAAGTTGGGAGAAGATAGGAGAGAAACAGTGCACAATATCTGTTATCCATACTATTATTAGTAGTAGCAGCCAGATGTAATGTTAATTAAATTATATATTATGTTGCAGCAGACTAAACCATCTACACCTATTGTTATCCTTTAAAGAACAACCTAAAACATCAACCAAGGATCATTTTTAGGTTGTTATTAGAGAAAGTAAAGATGGGGATTTCAGCTATGGGAGGGGGAATTTGAACATGGTCCGATCTGTTTACAATTTTTTAAAGTGGTGCATTTTTTATTATCTACTACAGTCCTAATAAAGCACATCGAAACCAAATGGACCCACAAGGGTCCATTTTGGTTTCATGTTATGCTCTCTCAAGAGTTACACATCTATAAGGGTCCATTTAGTTTAGGTAGCCACTAGCGTATACATTTATGGTGGGGAAATGGAATATTTAATAATACAAATAGATAGTACACTCATAATCAATGGTTTATTATCTGCAGGCATGACTCTACAAGTCTTGTCTACAAAACACAATGATGTCATTTTCACTCCTGAACAACCTATTATTGGCTATTTTTTATGTTGAAGGAAAAAGATAAACTTGCTTTAAACTTGCATGATGACAAAGTGTTCTGTTGACTTTTCGCTGTGAAGAAACCTATCTCAATTCGTCTGGTAAACGATGCCTTATGATGATGATGACGATGGTAAGTTAGCCCATTGCTAACTTTGCCCAAAAGCCGTGCCATTGTTGAAAGAGGAGGATGCGGCTGCGGTTCTATTTATACGCCGATAGACATGTTGTGTTAATCTCTATCACTCTCTATCTATCACTATCACACGTCTTTTCTAGTGCCGTGTGCTGGCAGCTTGCCAGCCACAGCTTCTCCGTGCAGCGCAGCCCAGAGCTTAGAGCCTGGAGCCTGAAGAGGCAGAAGTGTTGCGACATTGCGGGTCATAAAGTGAAGCGTTCGAGCGCCTGAAAGAGGGACATATGATGGTGCGGCGGCCGCCGGGCCGTGTTTGTAAACACATGATGTGGGCCGGCCCATCCACCCCATGGGCCGGTGGTAAGCCATGTGGTAAACGCGCAAAAGTGGCGCACTGTCGGACATTAGTACCATAATGATTCAAATTTTGGGACAGTATTTTTTTCTCCGCTGTTTTGTTTATATTGAGCGGCCTTTCGACCGGCCCACGCGGCTTGCGGCCCACCGGGAGACCTCCCGGTACGCCCGATGGTCAAGACGACGCTGCTCTCTGAAGTTTTTTTTTTTTCAAAAAAAGAAATAACTGCAAATAAAGATGCAGAAAAACTTTTGGTGTGGAATTCTCCTTTAACCCCAGCTAGTGCCAAGAGGATGTCACACGGCCATACTATAAAGCAGGGGTTTTCAACCGGTGGTCTGGGGACCAGTAGTGGTCCTTGAGATAGTTCCTAGTGTATAGTGGTCCTAAGGCTGAATGAAGCGAAGTTGGTTAACCAGATATAACTCTTTGAGAGCATAAAAATGAAACCAAATGGACCCACATTTGGTAATTTTGAACTGTATGTTTTGAACTGTTTTGATTCCCAAAACCAGCCTGGTAACGTGAAAAAACAAAAAAATAAATCTTTAGTTTTGGGGTCTGTGGGGTTATAATGTCATCAAATGGTGGTACGTGGCTAAAATGCTGAATAAATAGTGGGCTGTGGTGTCAAAAAGGTTGAAAAACACTGCTACAAAGCACTGCATATTCTAATCTTTTCTAAGTGAAATTCAAATGATTTAGCTGTATCGTTCTAATTTTAGTCAGAGCAGATTAGTAAACTGTATCATTGCAATTTCAAACTGTATCATTACAATTTTAGTCAGAAATTAGTAAACTATTGTTCCAAGTTCAAGCTGTATCGTTCCAATATTAGTGAGAGATTATTAAACTGTATTGTTCCACCTTTGAACTGTATCATTACACTTTTAGTTAGAGATTATTATCATTTCAATTTTAATTTTAATAATTCATTGCAATTTCAAACTATCATTCCAATTTTAGTCAGAAATTAGTAAATTGTATCGTTCAAATTTCAAACGGTATCATTCCAATTTTAGTCAGACATTAGTAAAATGCATCATTCCAATTTCAGATGTATAGTTCCAATATTAGTCATATTATTAATCTGTATCGTTCCAATTTTAAGCTGTATCGTTCCAATTTTAGTTACAAATTATTAAACTGTATCGTTTCAATTTCAAGCTGTATCGTTCCAATTTTAGTCAGGGATTAGTAAACTCTATTTTCCCTATTTCAAACTGTATCGTTCTAATATTAGTTAGAGATTCATAAACTGTATCGTTCCAATTTCGAACTGTATCGTTCCAATATTCGTCAGAGATTAGTAAACTGTATCGTTCCAATTTCAAGCTGTATCGCTCCAATATTAGTCAAAGATTAGTAAGCTGTATCATTCCAATTTCAAGCTGTATCGTTCTAATATTAGTTAAACTGTATCGTTCCAATTTCAAGCTGTATCGTTCTAATATTAGTCAGAGATTACTAAGCTGTATCATTCCAATTTCAAGCTGTATCGTTCCAAATTTAGTCAGAGAAGAACCAAAGTGCTTTACACAGCACTAGAGAAAGAAAGAAACACATATTAATGAGATTAAAGGACAACTTTGTTTAAACTAAGGTTTAGTTGTTTTGGTTTAAACAGAATCTGGCCGTGCACTAGCTCTTTGAGTAACCTCTGCTGTGTGTCTGTTTGACTGTTTTGTTTCCCAAATCCAGCCTGGTAATGTGAAAAAACGCAAAATAAATCTTTGGTTTTGGGGTTTGTGGGGTTAAAATGTCATCAAATGGTGGTCTGTGGCTTGAATGCTGAATAAATAGTGGGCCTTGGTTTCAAAAAGGTTGGAAACCACTGCTATAAAGCACAAAGCACTGCATCGTTCTAATCTTTTCGACTGAAATTCGAACAATTTAGCTGTAATATTCCAATTTCAAACTGTATCGTTCCATTTTTAGTCTGAGATTAGTAAGCTGTATTGTTCTAATTTCACACTGTATCATTCCAATTTTAGTCAGAGATTAGTAAACTATATCGTTCCAATTTCAAGCTGTATTGTTCTAATATTAGTGAGAGATTATTAAACTATCATTTCAATTTTAAGATGTATCGTTCCAATTTTAGTCAGACATTAGTAAGCTGTATCGTTCCAATTTCAAACTGTATCATTCCAATATTAGTCAGAGATTAATAAACTGTTTCGTTCCAATTTTAAGCTGTATCGTTCCACTTTTAATTAGAGATTATTAAACTATCATTTCAATTCCAAGCTCTATCGCTCCAATTTTAGTCAGACATTAGTAAGCTGTATCGTTCCAATTTCAAACTGTATCGTTCCAATATTAGTCAGAGATTAGTAAGCTGTATCATTCCAATTTCAAGCTGTATCGTTCCAATTTTAGTCAGAGAAGAAGCAAAGTGCTTTACACAGCACTGGAGAAAGAAAGAAACACATATAATTGAGATTAAAGGACAACTTTGTTGAAACTAAGGTTTGGTTGTTTTGGTTTAAACAGAATCTGCCCGTACACTAGCTCTTTGAGTAACCTCTGCTGTGTGTCTGTTTGACTGTTTTGTTTCCCAAATCCAGCCTGGTAATGTGAAAAAACGCAAGATAAATCTTTAGTTTTGGAGTTTGTGGGGTTAAAATGTCATCAAATGGTGGTCCGAGGCTTTAATGCTGAATAAATAGTGGGCTGTGGTGTCAAAAAGGTTGAAAACCACTGCTATAAAGCACAAAACACTGTATATTCTAATCTTTTCTGACTGAAATTCGAACGATTTAGCTGTATCGTTCTAATTTTCAGCTGAATCGTTCCAATTTTAGTCAGACATTAGTACACTGTATCATTCCAATTTCAAACTGTATCGTTCTAATATTAGTTAAACTGTATCGTTCCAATTTCAAGCTGTATCGTTCCAATATTAGTCAGAGATTAGTAAACTTCATCGTTTCAATTTCAAGCTGTATCATTCCAATTTTAGTCAGGGATTAGTAAACTGTATTTTTCCAATTTCAAACTGTATCGTTCTAATATTAGTTAAACTGTATCGTTCCAATTTCAAGCTGTATCGTTCCAATATTAGTCAGAGATTAGTAAACTGTATCGTTCCAATTTCAAGCTGTATCGTTCCAATATTAGTCAGAGATTAGTAAACTGTATCGTTCCAATTTTAAGCTGTATCGTTCCAATTTTAGTCAGAGATTTGTGAACTGTATCGTTCCAATTTTAGTCAGAGATTAGTAAACTGTATCGTTCCAATTTCAAGCTGTATCGTTCCAATTTTAGTCAGAGAAGAAGCAAAGTGCTTTACACAGCACTGGAGAAAGAAAGAAACACATATTAATGAGATTAAAGGACAACTTTGTTTAAACTGAGGTGGAAGTGTTTGGTTGTTTTGGTTTAAACAGAATCTGGCCGTACACTAGCTCTTTGAGTAACCTCTGCTGTGTGTCTGTTTGACTGTTTTGTTTCCCAAATCCAGCCTGGTAATGTGAAAAAATGCAAAATAAATCTTTGGTTTTGGGGTTTGTTGGGTTAAAATGTCATCAAATGGTGGTCTGTGGCTTTAATGCTGAAAAAATAGTGGGCCTTGGTTTCAAAAAGGTTGGAAACCACTGCTATAAAGCACAAAGCACTGCATCGTTCTAATCTTTTCTGATTGAAATTCAAACAATTTAGCTGTATCATTCCAATTTCAAACTGTATCGTTCCATTTTTAGTCTGAGATTAGTAAAATGTATTGTTCTAATTTCACACTGTATCATTCCAATTTTAGTCAGAGATTAGTAAACTACATCGTTCCAATTTCAAGCTGTATTCTTCCAATATTAGTGAGAGATTATTAAACTATCATTTCAATTTTAAGATGTATCATTCCAATTTTAGTCAGAGAATAGTACACTATATTGTTTCGATTACAAACTGTATCGTTCCTTTTTTATTCAAAGATTATTGTATCGTTCCAATTTTAAGCTGTATCGTTCCACTTTTAATTAGAGATTATTAAACTATCATTTCAATTCCAAGCTCTATCGCTCCAATTTTAGTCAGACATTAGTAAGCTGTATCGTTCCAATATTAGTCAGAGATTAGTAAGCTGTATCGTTCCAATTTTAGTCAGAGAAGAAGCAAATTGCTTTACACAGCACTGGAGAAAGAAAGAAACACATATAATTGAGATTAAAGGACAACTTTGTTTAAACTAAGGTTTGGTTGTTTTGGTTTAAACAGAATCCGGCCGTACACTAGCTCTTTGAGTAACCTCTGCTGTGTGTCTGTTTGACTGTTTTGTTTCCCAAATCCAGCCTGGTAATGTGAAAAAACGCAAAATAAATCTTTAGTTTTGGAGTTTGTGGGGTTAAAATGTCATCAAATGGTGGTCCGTGGCTTTAATGCTGAATAAATAGTGGGCTGTGGTGTCAAAAAGGTTGAAAACCACTGCTATAAAGCACAAAGCACTGCATATTCTAATCTTTTCTGACTGAAATCGAACGATTTAGCTGTATCGTTCTAATTTTCAGCTGAATCGTTCCAATTTTAGTCAGAGATTAGTACACTGTATCATTCCAATTTCAAACTGTATCGTTCCATTTTTAGTCAGAGATTAGTAAACTGTATCGCTCCAATTTTAGTCAGAGATTAGTAAACTTCATCGTTTCAATTTCAAGCTGTATTGTTCCAATATTAGCCAGATTATTATACTGTATCGTTCCAATTTTAAGCTGTATCGTTCCACTTTTAGTTACAAATTATTAAACTGTATAGTTTCAATTTCAAGCTGTATCATTCCAATTTTAGTCAGGGATTAGTAAACTGTATTTTTCCAATTTCAAACTGTATCGTTCTAATATTATTTAAACTGTATCGTTCCAATTTCAAGCTGTATCATTCCAATATTAGTCAGAGATTAGTAAACTGTATCGTTCTAATTTCAAGCTGTATCATTCCAATTTTAGTCAGAGAAGAAGCAAAGTGCTTTACAGAGCGCTGGAGAAAGAAAGAAACACATATTAATGAGATTAAAGGACAACTTTGTTTAAACTAAGGTTTGGTTGGTTTGGTTTAAACAGAATCTGGCCGTGCACTAGCTCTTTGAGTAACCTCTGCTGTGTGTCTGTTTGACTGTTTTGTTTCCCAAATCCAGCCTGGTAATGTGAAAAAATGCAAAATAAATCTTTGGTTTTGGGGTTTGTGGGGTTGAAATGTCATCAAATGGTTGTCTGTGGCTCGAATGCTGAATAAATAGTGGGCCGTGGTTTCAAAAAGGTTGGAAACCACTGCTATAAAGCACAAAGCACTGCATCGTTCTAATCTCTTCTGACTGAAATTCGAACAATTTAGCTGTATCATTCCAATTTCAAACTGTATCGTTCCATTTTTAGTCTGAGATTAGTAAACTGTATTGTTCTAATTTCACACTGTATCATTCCAATTTTAGTCAGAGATTAGTAAACTACATCGTTCCAATTTCAAGCTGTACTGTTCCAATATTAGTGACAGATTATTAAACTGTCATTTCAATTTTAAGATGTATCGTTCCAATATTAGTCAGAGAATAGTACACTATATTGTTTCAATTACAAACTGTATCGTTCCATTTTTAGTCAGAGATTAGTAAACTGTATTGCGACAATTTCAAACTGTATCATTCCAATATTAGTCAGAGATTATTAAACTGTATCGTTCCAATTTTAAGCTGTATCGTTCCACTTTTAAAAGAGATTTTTAAACTGTCATTTCAATTTCAAGCTCTAACGCTCAAATTTTAGTCAGACATTAGTAAGCTGTATCGTTCCAATTTAAAACTGTATCGTTCCAATATTAGTCAGAGATTAGTAAACTGTTTCATTCCAATTTTAGTCAGAGAAGAAGCAAAGTGCTTTACACAGCACTGGAGAAAGAAAGAAACACTTATTAATGACATTAAAGGACAACTTTGTTTAAGCTAAGGTGGAAGTGTTTGGTTGTTTTGGACTAGCTCTGTGAGCTCTGTGAGTAACCTTTACTGTGTGTGTGTGTGTGTGTGTGTGTGTGTGTGTGTGTGTGTGTGTGTGTGTGTGTGTGTGTGTGTGTGTGTGTGTGTGTGTGTGTGTGTGTGTGTGTGTGTGGCGCTATTTGAAGCATCGTTCTGCTGAAACTGCTTCAACCATGAACACTGTTTCTACTGAACCTTTAGAATTTAACCTCTGACCACTTACTTTAAATATTCACCCCCGGTCCTACCTTTAACCCCAGCTAGTGCCAACAGAATGTCACACGGCTATACTATAAAGCAGGGGTTTTCACCCGGTGGTCAATACTGTATCATTCCAATATTAGTCAGAGATTATTAAACTGTATCGTTCCAATTTCAAGCTGTATCGTTCCAATATTAGTCAGAGTTTTGTGAACTGTATCGTTCCAATTTCAAGCTGTATCGCTCCAATTTTAGTCAGAGAAGAAGCAAAGTGCTTTACAGAGCGCTGGAGAAAGAAAGAAACACATATTAATGAGATTAAAGGACAACTTTGTTTAAACTAAGGTTTGGTTGGTTTGGTTTAAACAGAATCTGGCCGTGCACTAGCTCTTTGAGTAACCTCTGCTGTGTGTCTGTTTGACTGTTTTGTTTCCCAGCCTGGTAATGTGAAAAAACGCAAGATAAATCTTTAGTTTTGGAGTTTGTGGGGTTAAAATGTCATCAAATGGTGGTCCGTGGCTTTAATGCTGAATAAATAGTGGGCTGTGGTGTCAAAATGGTTGAAAACCACTGCTATAAAGCACAAAGCACTGCATATTCTAATCTTTTCTGACTGAAATTCGAACGATTTAACTGTATCATTCTAATTTTAAGCTGAATCGTTCCAATTTTAGTCAGAGATTAGTACACTGTATCATTCCAATTTCAAACTGTATCGTTCCAATTTTAGTCAGAGATTAGTAAACTCTATCGCTCCAATTTTAGTCAGAGATTAGTAATCTTCATCTTCCTCTTCCCAAATGCTAGATGCTCTAATTGCGTCTAAAGGGAGATGAGACGAGCCCATTATCTTTTCTTTTTGAGCGTTGCTAGCTGCTCTGACATTTGACTTTGTGTGTTTGTGTATCTTATGTGAGTATTACACAGTGTTCATGTTGATTGCATGGAGGCTTTGGCCCTATAGTCCACCTTTTCACCCTCCCAGATCTTAAAATAAAACATCCACACGGGGAACATGTCCTAGTGAAGTGTCGAAGTACAAATGGCGTGTACAGTGAAACTGCGTTATGAGTCTATAATATATGGGTATCGATGAATCCATCTTTCTATTTCTGTTTCTCAGACACGAGGATCCGCAGGACAAATGCCGTCTGTAAGTCAACATATGGATGAAACAGCAGACGCAGGAAACCGACTTGCTTCAGACACTGAGAGCAAATGCCACACGTCCGAGAAACTGAAACCACGTCTGCGACACCAACTGAGGGGAGGAGGTTGTGTTTTCAGCCAGGTTGGCATTTTATGCTCCTCCCACAGGTGAACTCACATTTCTGGGGTTGAAGAACACAAGAACACTTGGGTGTTATCAAATATATGTATTGGTTTAACACTTAGATTGTGGTGGTGTGAGGTTTGGGCTGTTTCAATATGTTGTTCACTGATGGATTTAATTTATGATTGTATGATGTTCACTTTTAGATTTATTTTTATTTCACGTCTCTCCAAGAATCGTCTTTAGTTCACTCTAGTACATACCTGGGCATTATGCGACCCTTTGGCTGACTCTGACCGGCCCGTGAAAAGGTTTTAAACCAGTGGTCCGGGGACCACCAGTGGTCCTTGAGAGAGTTCCAGTTAAATATGGAAAGTTGGTTAATTATATGTAACTCTTTGAGAGCGTAAAAATGTTTACACTCTCAAGAGTTAAAATATTCATCATGTGAATTAGCCCAAGTCTACACAACTAGAGAATGTAGAAGATTAATGGACATTTTGATCTGTATGTTTGACTGTTTTGTTTCCCAAATCCAGCCTGGAATTGTGGAAAAAGCAAAATAAATCTTTAGTTTTGGGGTCTTTGGGACTAAAATGTCATCAAATGGTGGTCCTCTGTGGCTCAAATTATGAATAGATCGTGTGGTCTTATGCTTACTTTTATCTTGAAATTGAATTAATATTACGCAGACTTTAGTTCAGCCTTTAGTCTTGGCCCTCCACCATGTTTTATTTGTCTCATTTGGCCCCTTGGGAAAAAATAATTGCCCACCCCTGCTCTAGTACATACCTGGGCATTATGTGGCCTGGGGGCCAAATGCAGCCCTTTGGCTGACTCTGATCGGCCCATGAAAGTTTACCATGGTTTTCAACCAGTGGTCCGGGGACCACCAGAGGTCCTTGAGAGAATTACAGTTAAATATGGAAAGTTGGCTAACCAGATGTAGCTCTTTGAGAGTGTAAACATGAAATGGACCATCGCTTGTACATTTGGTTTCATGTTTACGCTCTCAAGAGTGTATATTCGTCATCTGAATTAGCCCAAAGTCTACACAATCAGAGAATGTAAAAGAATTAATGGTCATTTTGATCTGTATGTTTGACTGGTTTTGTTTGTGAAATACAGCCTGGTATTGTGGGCAAAAACATAATAAATGTTTAGTTTTGGGTTAGGGTTAGGGGCTAAAATGCCATCAAATGGTGGTCCGTGGCTCAAATTCTGAATAAATAGAGGGCCCTGGTGTCAAAATGTTTGGTTTTATTCTTAGTTTTATTTTAAAATTAAATTAATATTATGCAGACTTCAGTACAGCTTTTAGTCTTGGCCCTCCACAATATTTTATGTATCTCATTTGCCCCCCTGGGAAAAATAATTGTCCACCCCTGCTCTAGTATGTGTGCCTAAAGTGTGACTGAGCCCTGATACATACATATATACAATATAATCCTTTTAATCTAGGGAGCAACTATTGTACGACAGACACAAATGTACTTCCATGGAGGCATGGTAACCACACTTGATAAGTTATCTGGTGTGGTGAAGTTAGAGTTTGGTTTTCTTTTCTAGGGTTAGGTTAGGTTTTATTTTTCAGCAAAATATTAACCATGATGCATTGGGTTAGCTTTTAAATGGTGACATCTGAATGTCCAAAACCAGGTTCTAAGTCCAGCATGGTTATTGTCTCACCTGAAAATACCGATTTATAAGTTCACATTTGCATGACGCAGTGTGAGGTGTTTTGACCTTTTAGATCAACTGTTTTCAGTCATTAGTATCTATGAGATAATGTATTTCAAGAGGTCAAACTAGAAATAGAAAGTAAGTACAAAGTATATTCCTTAAACAATAAAGCTCTTGTATTTATCATAAAATGAAAACCTCAGTCTATTGAAATGGAATGATGTCATTAAACCCCCTGAAGTAAAATATTTTAGTTAAAAACAATCTACAAGCTATGAGCTTGTAGATCTGCTATTCTTCAACAGTCAACTATAACATAATAGACCAGCAATTTATTTATTTATTTTATTTATGTATTTATTTATTGTACTTGAACACCAAAAGGCGTTCCTATACGCAAAATCGGATGGCTTGACCTCGTGACATCCATTCTGTGTCCAGATTGAAAGCTGTTTTTTTTTTTTTTATGTGAATCTGATTTTATTCAGTGATCCTTGAGGGGGTTCCAGTTGTATCCAGCTAAATGTGATACGGTGCTAAACACAATAATCCACATTAGTGGATTATTGTATTTATTATATTTATTCAACATTGAGCTAGCGCAGTCAGCTGAATGAATGAACTCTTTGGTGGTGAAGTGTAATATATTTCGCTACTACACAAATCTTAGTTTAGTCAAGTTCATACATGTATTATTTTGTAATGAACTGTACAAAGCTGACAACTTTGTACTGCACTTGTATTAAAAAATAAAATATAAAAACAATTTCACCACATGATAATGCCTGGCATATCGGATCCAATATATATTTACTATAATATACTATACTGTATGTACACTGCAATAATATATAATACATATTTACTATAATATACCATACTGTACACTGCAATAATATATAATATTTACTATACTATAACTGTAGGGCTACACTTTCAGCCTGCAGTACATAAAGGCTCTAATGTTTGTTATATCACCAGTGTTGTAGTGGGACTTTTAGAAGTAGGGGGACGCCTCTTAAAGGGGAATTGCACCCATTCTTTTTTTTAGTGTTCAAATGTGAACCAAATGGACCCTAGCGGGCCCATTTGGTTCCATTTGTACACTCTCAGAAAAAAGCCACCATGCTAATGATTTTTTTCAGACCTCAATTTCTAAGAAACACAGAATGGGGGAACCTTTTTATTATGTCCACACAACATCTCTAAGGTATATTAATGTAAAATATTGAAAATAAGTGGAATTCCCCTTTAAGACACGTGCATGCAGACTTGCATTTGTAGTAAGTATAGCATATTGAGAAAGATTGTTTACAATGCCTAATTGTATCCATAAAAGTAAATGAGTAACATAGGCCTACTTTTGCCCCAAAAATATTTTAGATGTGAGAAGTGAGGGGACGCCGTCCCCCTGCGTCCCCCCTCCACTACACCCCTGTATATCACTACAAAACGCCTGCTGCGTGAGTTAAAGGTAGGGGAAGTGATTTCACTTTTGTCAGATATCACCCCCCAAAAAATCTGTTAAAATGCTCTATTATAAGGTATGCCGACCATATATGGAGTTTCCCCCTCCCCCACGTTAGCAGAGGAGCTAATAAAAGTTCCCCAGGTGGAGGGTGAATTCTCCTCCAATCAGGATGGAGCAGCAGGTTCACATAGTGTAGCTACTCTTGGGTGCCCCTAGTGCACCAGGCTTGTACTACACCCCTAGTGCACCAGGCTGATAATACAATTTCAAATCACTTGCCCTACCTTTAAATTCAACAAATATTCAACTGATAGCCTGTAGTGCCACCTTGTGGTGTTAAAGGAGAACTGCAGAATGGCAACAAAATGCCATGTACTTTGATGCAGACGTAAGGACTCAATCTTACCCATGATGCTTTGCGGTGTTTCACTTACAGCTTTGGATACGCCTTACGCTCGCACACAACAACCTGTAACTCCAAATGTCTGTGAAAATAAATCAGAATTGCCAAAGGCGTAGTACTAAATACACAATAACGTCATACTTGTTTGCAACCGTCAATGTGAATGCCATGCACGTGGATGCGGACCTAATGGACTCAATTTTACCCACAATGCTTTGTGGCGTCGGTGTTTGTTTGCAACCGTGACTGCGAATGCCATGTAGCTGAATTAGATTCTCTGAGAAATTCCCCACTGTCAAATCTCAATGTACTGGTGCATTGGAACTCTGCTAGAGGGGGGCCCTTCGTGCACCAGGCTGGTACTACACGATGAATTTCAAAATCACTTACCCTACCTTTAATTTTAATAATTCAGTGCAATTTCAAACTGTATCATTCCAATTTTAGTCAGAAATTAGTAAAATGCATCGTTCCAATTTCAAGCTTTATTGTTCCCATATTAGTCAGATTATTAAACTGTATCCTTCCAATATAAAGCTGTATCGTTCCACTTTTAGTTACAAATTGTTAAACTGTATCGTTTCAATTTCAAGTTGTATCGTTGCAATTTTAGTCAGGGATTAGTAAACTGTATTTTTCCAATATCAAACTGTATTGTTCCAATATTAATTAGAGATTCATAAACTGTATCGTTCCAATTTAGAGCTGTATCGTTCCAATATTAATTAGAGATTCATAAACTGTATCGTTCCAATTTCAAGCTGTATTGTTCCAATATTATTCAGAGATTAGTAAACTGTATCGTTCCAATTTCAAGCTGTATCGTTCCAATTTTAGTCAGAGAAGAAGCAAAGTGCTTTACACAGCACTGGAGAAAGAAAGAAACACATACAGTTGTGTTCAAAATAATAGCAGTATGTTTAAAAAATGAACAAAGACCAACATCCTTATTGTGGTTTTTATTTCCATGCATTGGGAACACTGCACATTATATCCTAAATCAAAACATGAAGAAAAAAGCAGAAATTATTTAATTACTTCACAGAAAATGAAGAAAAATGAACACTGGGCTGTTAAAAAATAGCACTGGACTTTACTCTACAAACTCAAATATTTACTGTATTAACTGAAAAATATCCAGGATTCAGAATTCCTGTGAATCACTAAACTCATATTTAATTGTATAGCCACTGTTTTGAGAACCGACTCACATCTGTGTTGCAACTTCTGGCATCTGTGAACAGGTATTCCAGCCCAGGATGATTTGACAACGTTCCATAATTCCTCTGCATTTCTTGGTTTTGCTTCAGAAACAGCATTTTTAATGTCACCCCACAAGTTTTCTACCGGGGATTCGGCTGGCCACTCCATGACTTTAATTTTGTTGGTCTGGAACCAAGAAGCTGCTCGCTTATTGGTGTGTTTGGGGTCGTTGTTTTGCTGAAACATCCATTTCAAGGGCATTTCTTCTTCAGCATAAGGCAACATGACCTCTTCAAGTATTTTGATGTATCCAAACTGATCCATGCTCCCTGGCATGCAATAATTAGGCCCGACACCATAGTAAGTTAAACATCCCATGGTGGTGCAAGCATCATGATATGGGGATGTTTCTCTTACTATGGTGTCGGGCCTATTTATTGCATACCAGGGATCATGGATCAATCCAAACTGATCCATGGATCATTCCAAACTGATCCATGATCCCTGGTATACGATAAATAGGCCGACAGTTCCGTTAGTCCGACAGTCACAGTAGTCTGGTGGTTCCATTAGTCCGACAGTCCCGTTAGCCTGACAGTCCCAGTAGTCCGACACACCCATAAGTCCGCCAATCCCATTAGTATGACATTCCCGTTAGTCCGACACACGCATAAGTCCGATGGTCCCATAAGTCCGACAGTCCCATTAGTCCAACATACCTATGAATCGGATGGTTCCATTAGTCCGACAGACCTGTAAGTCTGACAGTCCCAATAGTCTGACAGGCCCATTAGTCCAATGGTCGCTTAGGTCTGACAGTCACGTGAGTCCGACAGTCCCATTAGTCTGACACATCCATAAGTCCGACAGTCCCATAAGTCCTACAGTTCCATTGCTTTCACAGGGCATTAAAGTTTGGAATTAATTAAATATTTGCCTCAATGCAGTGGGGGCTGTCAAAACAGGGACTGCGCCCAAGGTCTGGGACCATCTCTACACTGTCCTGCAAAGAAAAATCAGGTGAATCTATTACCAGACCTAAAGCAGGTGTGTCAAAATGCAGACATATTTATTTATTTATTTATTTATTTATTTATTTATTTATTTATTTATTTATTTATTTATTTGTTTGCTTGTTTGTTTGCTTGTTTGTTTGTTTGTTTGTTTGTTTGTTTATTTGTATTTACAGATCAGGAGCTTGGCATCAAAGATGAAAGGTCCTTCTTGAAGACCACGTGCCAAGCGCCCCCAACGGCTGAGTATGCAAGTAAGCTAGTTTTAAAAACCCATATCCTATCAAATCGCCATGTTAAAACACCCAATAACCTGAATATGTTTCTCTCCACCCCAAAAATTCAACTAAACGTACCTTCTTTTTATACCAACTGGGGAGGACGTTTTGCAGCACTTCCGTCAAGGAGGTACAAGAGCTCCTGGCAGGGTACCTGATTATGATGACAGAACACCAGCCAGGAATCCTAACCAACATGAAGGTCAGGGAATTGCTGGATGCCAAGAGGATGAATGACCTCCATGTGGTTCCTGTAAGTTAAGACTTCTAACACCTCCCATTGGTATTGTCTGTGTGTTTTTATAAAACCTGGTGAAATCTATAGGGGGGCTGTAGACACCAACTATTATTGGACAGCTCCAAGATGTTTCAGTGGTCACAGTTAACGCCTTGATTGCTAATTAATCAGTAGATCAATTCAAATGCAGGCTGTTGGTGTAATGCCCGTGTTCAGATTGCTTTGTCTAAAAGAAAATTTTATTTTTTGGCGATTACCTTTTTTTTTGCTTGATCGTCTAACTTTGGGTCCAATGCAATGACAAATGACCGAAATCGCCGGGTGTGCGTTCGTACGTGCACATGCGCGGCCTGTATGTAGAAATTGTCCATCTCTGATCATAATCCAACATTCACTGTGGCAATATGGCTTGATTTGACTTATTTATGATAATTACCATGATCGCACCGATTGGTAGCTAAAAGGATGCTACAATGAAGACGAAACCTGGAGAACAAACTATGTCCTGTTACCACAGGAACCACAAAGTCTTGTTCTATTGTTCCTCTCACTGCTGGTGATTAGCTTTCTACTGACACCTAGTGGCTATAGTTATACAGGCACTACTCAAGAGCTATACTGATTGGCAATGTGGAGGATCTGAGGGTATTTGAATGGGAATACATTGATAAATAAAAAATATGCATAATCACCAGCAAGGCAATGACCATTACGCCCAATACGTCAGCAGCCTCTAAAGGGTTAATAGGGGGTAAATTCTTGGGTGGGAAACTTTATTAATTTGATAGCAAATTGTCTGCCTAAACTCCTATGAATTCATGTTATATATCTAAGAACAAGACAAATTCTATTTTACCAAGCACCGGCTGGCTTAGGGACGTGTCAATTCTTAGGGTTTGGGTCACTTATATGGTATGGTTTGAATGGATTAGGACTTGGGGCCCCTGAATGTGTGTAAATCTTCACATAATGTGCTTTTACCGTTTTAGGTGATGCATCACAAGACGGCATCTGCCAAGGGCCCTGCCACGCTGGCCTTCAAACCCACGTAATTGTGCTGGCTATCGCATGGAACAACACCTGCGTCACCAATGGGGTGAAGACAGAGCTTTGGTATACTTTACAAACCAAACACTTTTGACAGACAGATTGTCTGTTGAATCGTCTGTTAATTGAAATTACATTTTATTACTCAGACCTTCTCTTCCATCCACAGACACATCTTACCCAGGATCGGCTCGGGCAGGAAGCTATCGCCAGGCCCATGCAACACAATCTGGATACGGCTAGGTCATACTATTGTAAAGGTGAATTCTGGTGGAATTGTAGTCAAATGAAGAGAAGAGAAATGGACCAAGTTTCAGAAGGTTTATTGCCAAGCAAAGCTCCTCGTCAGTATCGCTAGGTTAGGCAAAGTCTGTATTACAAACTCATCGCTTATATAGCTCCAACATCGTGACATCGTGGCCAATATGTCATGGCAACAACAATAATATTTGTGACACTGATTCATCTGAGAAGTGAGGTGTTGACTCAGAGTCTCTCAGGGGACGAGGCAACCTTTTTGGGATGACCATACTTGACAATGTTTCAATGGTGCAGTCCACCTTTAGCCAGAATGTCCCAGAACTCCGGCCAACAACCCTTAGCTGGGTCAAGCCGTCCTCATAGCTATCCACTTTTCAGGAATCAGTGTCACACTTGAAATAGATCATTTGTAATACACATTACACGTTTTACTGGATCAACACACACACTGTCTATATTAAGATACAAACTGCCTTCTGTGACGTACACACGCCTATGAGACCTGTACACTATGTGTGCCTCCCCGACCCCATGGCTATCGGGAAGGAACCTAACCCTAAGAACCTGAATAAGAGGTTTGATGACTGGAGCGATAATGGTGACAATAAGGGAGTCAATTCCGATGGGGACACTGACCACAAGGATGTTGTCTTCCTAAGTATTTCATAGGAAATCATCTGTCATCATAGGAAATCATCTATTTAACATAGAACAAATACCTTGGAATCTTATTTTACCAAGGGTTAGGGTACCATTATTTGTTCAATTATTAATTAATTAATTAACTAACTTATCATTCCAGCCCATGTATCCCAGGGACTAATGGGAAGCGATAGAGGAGAAGATGGAGGAGGAGGTAGAGGAATAGGTGGACTGCCCTGTCCCTGCAGCTCCTCCAACAAGGCCTCTGGCCTAGAGTGCTCAAACTCTGCCCGAACCCGACCAGGCCCGACCCGACCCGACATTTTAGGGTCGGGCTCGGGCCTAAAATGTATGTAGATCAGTAGGGCCGGGTCGGGCCTATAGGGCTCCATGAAAAAAAAATATATATTGAATTTTATTATGATAAAAATAATAATTCTGTTCTGTCTGTCTGTGTATTTACCTCTTATGAAGATGGTGCTGATTGGTATTTTCACTTTTACTCAGTGTAGAGTGCTCAAATTCAACCCAAACCTGACCAGGCCCGATCCAACCAGACATTGTAGGGCCGGGTTGGGCCTAAAATCTATGCTAATTGGTCGGGCCGGGCCGGGCTTTGGGCCTGATCAGTTAGGGCCCAGTTAGGGCCAGGCCTAACTGAGAACTCTACTCTGGCCCCCTCCGCTCCCAGGAGGTAGGTTCAATTCCTAGTTTGGTTTTAAGAGGACTTGTAACAGGGACAAGAAGATATCTAGGCAGATAGGTTTTCTAACATAATATTTGATAGGAAATTGTCTGTGACTATACCCTAACTCTAAACAAAATGTAATTACAGCAGGTTCCACAAAGTCTACTTCTGCGAGGGACACAACCTCTACTTCTGAAGGGGACACAACCGCTACCGAAGGGGACACGGAGGAGGATGAGGATTTGGCCCCTGGGTCATCCGGACTCTCAGGGGGTGTCTGGCCCTCTACCCCCTCTACCTGCCCCCACTGCCCAACTCCCTAACCCTGGAGAAACAACTCAGCCTCTGCCCCCCCCCCCCCCCCCCCCGCTTGATTACGCAATGAACTTGTTTCAGAGCTCCCAAAGAAAACAACTGATAGATTACAACCTGTCCAAAGTTAAGCAGCCAGATTTTTAAATAAAACTGAGATGAGAGAACATATTACTCCTGTTGCAGCAGATGTAGGCTGCTTATTAAGCCGAGTTCCTCGACCAGGCATGTTGCCTGCCAGTGGTCTGACTTGATAAGCGTCCTCAGCCCCGCCTCCCGCAATGCACCACGAGCGTGTCACATTGCAGTCTGTTTTAACCCACATTCAGCTACTTTATTGTGGTCATTTTGGTCAAAATACTCGCCTCTGGGTTAGAGATCGAGAATTTCCAGGTTTTCATCTTATCATTGTGTCAGTTGGCTCCCAGATAATATGCCTTGTCGAGGAACTCGGCCTAATAAACAGAATCGTGGGAATTATTGCTTGGCAATGTTCGAAGCGGTTGCCTGTCCTAGCTTCACTGCAATGGCTTCCAGTTGTATTTAGAATTGATTTTTAAAAATATCTTACTTATTACTGTCTATAATGCCCCAGGTCACCTTCAGCTCTTTCACTGCTGGCCATTTTGCTGTGCCCCAAAAAATGGCAACTAAAACCACGGTGTAGCGGCCTTTTTCTTCTAGGAGCCGATGGCGTGGAATAAACTCCCACTATACCTTTGACAGGCAGCCTCGGTAGACCTTTATAAAGCACAACTCAAGACATACTTTGATGCTCTTGCTTTTAACTGACTTGTCACTGTATTGTTTTCATCACTCTATTGCATTTTTAATGTTTTATGCCATAATTTATCTTTTCATTGTATTTTACTTTTTGTCATTTCTTTTCTCTATTGCTATGCAAATCAATTTGAGCTTTATTTTATGTCATTAAAGTTGCTATACAAATAAAGTTTGATTATTATTATAATGCACCAGACATTTCAAATTGGTGGCAGGTCTGGACGCCAGGATGGAATCTCGTAACACATGCAGAATGTGTGGCAGCGTTTGTGGTTGTTGAAGTATGGCTTTCACTTTGCATTTGATAGTTTTAACTTGTAGATGTAGCAACAGAGGAAATGAAAATGTTTTTTTTTTCTTCAGAGATGAATGCATTGTAAGTTATCATCATGTATTAAAGCCCTAACCCTAACCCCTGTATTCCAAGAGTTGCCAAAACAAGTTTTTTTTAATTAATCACTCCCAAGTCATTGTAAATCCTTCAAGGAGTTGATGTAAACTACACACATGAAAAAAAGGTTTTCATTCATTGAACATCTCACAGACCCAGCATGTGAGATGAATAGATGTTAAAGCATAAATAACATGGATTCCTAAAATTGTTTAGTATTTAATATCATACTGTATATCATACTGTATATGTCCCTTAAGCTTATTTCTTATAGTTTGAGCTTCAATCACCACTGATATAACCAGTACTTATTCCGTCCCCTATTAAGGGAGACATAATAAAATACACTGTGTCACTGTTGTGACTGTAGATCCTCCCCTACAGTAATTAATTTCTGAGACGGAGTAGGAGAGAGAAAGCCCTAACAAATTGAAGGCTGTCATTGGGCAATTTTCTGTGCACCAAGGTTTAGAAGACAGTTAGAAAGCCCAAATAAACTGTCACCACCAGTCAACTGGACATGCATCACAGTTAGATGTGAGTAGTCTGCAGTCAAAGGTTGACATGTTGGAGGGCCAGGTTCTCTTGTTTCAAATACTTATCACAATATGAAGAAAGGAAGGTTAACCTTAAAACTTTTTAGTATGCTAGTCATTTGATTAAAGTGGATTCAAGCTGAACATTCAAAACACTAATATGTGAACAAATCATCATATTTGGGGGTCATCAGTGGTGTGCAGTTTCACTGTAGTAGAATACCAGCAGTCACACTGTATCCTATATGGTGTGGAATTATTTGCTTGCTTTTGCGTTGTTCTTCACGTTCATTGTTCTGCCCCATCCATGGGTCTAAATGTGGACCAACACTGTGAACTGATATGCGCATTGGATGTAAACCAGTACAGGTTTTGATGGGCTATCTAAGATCAACATATGGAATATCAGGGGGACCCTTTTCACAATTATGTTTTTTCCAGTTCATAGAAATACTGGTTATATTATATTATATTTTATATGATATTATATGATATGATATGATATGATATGATATATATTATATTATATTATATTATATTATATTATATTATATTATATTATATTATATTATATTATATTATATTATTTGTTTATTTCATGAGTGAGTTTCCCTAAAATGAAAAGGTGCTTTGTAAATTTACTCCATACTTACTAAATGGCAGCATCTAGTAGACAGTTTCCATATTTGCATCCCTAATTTGACAAATGTGATTGGCTAACTCATTAGCCAATCACAGTTCAGATGTGCACTATATGAGGAGCAACTCAGTTTAGAGCCTTCACTCACTGTCCAGCCTTCACTCAGACCACATGCAGCTCTCACTGAGTCTACTCTGCAACTCCAAACCAGGCATCTTGAACAAGGTAACCCATTGTTATATGTCGCTTTCTTTGCCTAGCAGTACTTGCTACAGATGATAATGCTAAAGCTTGCCACATGAGATTTTACTGGTACTGCTGCCTTATTTATGATGCATTGCTAGAAATAACCGCTGGTTCCTTTGTTTGGGTTAGTTAGCTGTTGGCATTACATGTTGTGGTTATGTGAGAAGCATTTAATCTGTTTTTTGCAAGGTAACACCTGATTCTTTGCTGTTTCAGGCAGACTGAAAGGAAGGCCAGTTCTCTGCAACTCCAAAACAGGCAGCCTGAGCAAGGTAACCATTGTTCTATGTTGATTGTATTGTGCTTTGGTTCATATTGACTACTTTGCCTAGTAGTCCTTGGTACAAACGATACTGGTACTCCTGCCTCATTTATGATGGATTACTAAGAATAACAGTCGCTTCCTTAGTTTTTTGTAGCATAGCTAACAAGTGCTCATGACAAAGTTGTGAAACTGTTGGCTTGCTAAAACACATTCAATGCTTCTCACATAACCACAGCTTTTAATGCCAGCAAACACCTGTTGCTTTGCTGTTTCAGGCAGACTGGAAGGAAGGCCAGTTCTCTGCAGCTCCAAACCAGGCAGCTTAAGGAAGGTAACCCATTGTTCTATGTTGATTGTATTGTGCTTTAGTTCATGTTGACTACTTTACCTAGTGGTCCTTGCTACAAATGATACTGCTAAAGCCTGTCACGTGTGAGGTTTTATTGATACTGCTGCCTCATTTATGAGGAATTATTAGAAATAACAGTTGATTCCTCTGTGTTTTGAGCGCTAGCTAACCAGTGCTCATGACAAAAATTTGAAACTGTTTGGCATTACATGTTATGGTTATGTGAGAAGCATTTGATGTGTTTTTAACAAGCTAACACCTGATGCTTTGCTGTTTCAGGTAGACTGAAAGGAGGGTCAGGTTCTTCTCAGCTGATCAGTCAAATGTTGACTCCTTGTGATTGGGAGGGTCTATTCTAACTGCCAGCTGTGAACACTTGGACCACATGCAGATCTCAACAAGCAAGGTAACTCATTGTGCTATGTGAATTGTTTTGTACTTTAGTTCATAGTGACTCCTTTGCCAAAATCTAATCCATTAACTAGATGCCCACTGCTAATTTGTACCGATCTGTTGGCATAAAATTTTTAGTTATATTTGTACTTGGCAATATAGTCACTCAACATGCTCTATTGAATTCTGCTCATGTATTCTGTTTTTAGGAAAACATACCTTAATGGAGAAGCAAATATACTTTGGTGCTACAAACCCTTTCTGTTAGGTTGGAGATGAGCTCACCCAAGTTTCTCCGGACAAACCAGGTAATGTGTATTTGTGATACCACTAGCAATACTTGCTAAAGATTTTCACATAAGTGATTTTACTGGTACTGCTGCCTCTTTTATAACAAATTACTAGGATCATTTTATTTTGTTTGGCACAAGTATCAAGTCCTCACAACAAAGTTGTTAAACTGTTTGTAGGCATTACATGCTTTGGTTATGTGAGAAGTTTTGTTTTAGCAAGCTAACACCTGATGCTTTGCTGTTTCAGGCAGACTAGCTGAGAACTGGCCCTCCTCTCAGTCACATATTGATGCCATGTGATTTGGACGAGGCTATTTCACTCAACTGTGAACACTGAGACCACATGCAGCTCTCAACCAGGCAGAAATGAAAACTTGAGCAAGGTAACCTATTGCGTTTTATTGCCAAAATCAAATATTCTAGTAAGTAAATACTGAGTGCTATATTTTACTCTTGACATATGTTTTGAATTGTATAATTTACTTTGCGATATATTGCATCTGAAAGTGCTTTATTGAAGCTGTACATGTATTATGTTTTTGTTTTAGGAAACATGGCTTAATGGAGACGCAAATGTGCATTGGTGCCACAAAACCTCTCTGTGCTAGGTTGGACATGAGTTTACTGAAGTTTCTCCAGTCAAACCAGATAATGTGTATTCGTGATGCTACTTGCAATACTTGCGACAAATAACTATGTTAAAGCCTTTCACATACGTTTTACTTGTTCTTACTAATTTGTTATAAATGAGCAGCAGTACATCAGTTGCTACCTTTCAACTTTTGTTGGCACAAGTGCTCATGTCAAAGTTGTGAAACATTTTGTAGGCATTACATGCTGTGGTTATATTTAAGCAAGCTAACACTTGATGCTTTGCTGTTTCAGGCATGCTGAAAGGAGGGCCAGTTCTTCTCAACTGATCAGTCACCTGATCGGACTCAAAGTGATTGGGATGGGCCAAGGCCTAACTGAACACTTGGACCCCATGCAGCTCTCAACAAGCAAGGTAACTCATTGTGTTATGTGGATTGTTTTGTGTTTTAGTTCATATTGACTACTTTCAGTTTTACTTGGCTATATTTTGTCTCAAAGTGCTTTATTGAAGCTGTTCATGTATTCTGTTTTTAGAAAACATCGCTCAATGGAGACGCAAATATACTTTGCCACAAACACTCTCTGTATTAGGTTGGACATGTGTTCACTGAAGTGTCTCCAGTCAAACCAGGTAATGCATATTTGTGATGTTACTAGCAATACGTGCTACAAATAATGATACCAAAGCCTTTCACATAATTTTTACTTGTACTGCTTCTCGTTTATAACAAATTAGTTGTAACATCGGTTGCTTTCTTTTGTTGGCACAATTAACAAGTGCTCATGTCAAAGTTGTGTAACATTTTGTAGGCATTACATGCTGTTATGCGAGAAGCATTTGTGTGTTTTTTATTTAATTTGTATTAGCAAACTAAGACTTGATGCTTTGCTGTTTCAGGCATGCTGAAAGGAGGGACAGTTCTTGTCAGGTGATCAGTCTCCTGTTGACTCGAAGTGATTGGAATGCGCTATTTTAAGTCCTAACTGAACACCTGGACCACATGCAGCTCTCAACAAGCAAGGTAACTCATTGTGCTATGTGGATTGTTTTGTGCTCTAGTTCATATTGACTACTTTGCTCAAATCTAATAGTCTAGTAACTAAATGCCCAGTGCTAATTTCTGCCATTCTGTTGGAATACCGTAAAATACCAAATAACAGCCCTTACTCAAACAACCGCCCACTACCGAATAACGGCCCATGTACCCACACCATTTTGCGTAATAACCGCCTCCTCCAAATAACCGCCCACGTCCAAATAAGCGCCCATGAGCTGTTATTTGCAAACATATTAAATACTATTTGTATGGCGTTTGCAGACCTCCTCATTTGCCTGATGCGCACCATGCCGTCAGCATATCGCATGTCACAATGCGACAGCAGTTCTCCACCTCCCCAAAATACATGTTTAATTCTGCCATACACAGCCACAATACAACGATTTTTTTAAACTCAGACTGCGTATTCTGTCAAACGTTTAGGTCTACTGTCATTTTGTGCATGGATCTACGTTTGCGCACACGCACTCACCATACTGAATCCAAGCGTCAGCGCAGCGCATTGACTCCAATGCGCTGTTGAGGTGAGATGAAAGTTGAGATTACAAATGTCCCTTCCTCACTCGGTTTTCAAGCGATTGCTGTAATTCCTACTCGTCAACACAGTGTATATTTTATATATTTTATATTTCCATTGGGTATAGCTATAGGTCACGTTTTATATGACTTCATCAAACAATATGAAGAGAGAATCGTTCTGTACGCAGTTTAGAGCGAGCACATGTATACGGCCCTACTCTTGTCTTAATTATTAGGTGCTTCCCCAGCGGTTCATTTGATTGATTTGATTGAAAAACTGGGCACCATGTATTCTGTAAGGCCAAACCTCATTTGAAAGAATATACTGAGGCTATACATTACAATATTCTAAAATGTGAAAAGTTACACAGCTGTGCAGTGTGCAACCAATTAAGTAATTACAGTCAATCATGCCAGTCTGAATCTGGGTCAGATCTATTAAGCAATGCTGCCTATAAGGTCTTCTATTCTAAATATTAAATCAAAAAGGCAATAAATTTGCCTGCTATACATATGTTTATTATACCTTTTAATTTTGCACTAAAAACATGTTCAACAGAAACTGTAATGAAATAATGGCCCTTTGCAGGACGGTGCAAAAATAAATAACAGCCTACTGCAAATAACAGCCCAGTACCTTATAAGCGCCCGGGGTCCGAATGGATTTTGCATAATAACAGCCCGGGCTACTATTTGGTATTTTACGGTATATTGAGTTTTACTTGGCTATATATTGTCTCTCAAAGTGCTTTAGTGAAGCTGTTCATGTACTGCTGCAAAGTGAGCACTTGGTAGCTTGTGCTACAAAAAAGGATTAAACAAAGTCATGTAACCGATTGTAGCCATTACATGCTTTGGTTATGAAGCTAAGACCTGATGCTTTGTTCTTTCAGGCACACTGAAAGGAGGGCCAGTTCCTATCAGCTTGATCGGGCAAGGCTATTTTAACTCCCAGATGAAGTATCTACTGCAGCTCATTATTGTAATTCTCTGGTAAACTACTCTGTCTGATCTATGTTGGGTTAAGGACTAACTACTACAGCTGCTATTGCTATTTCTGTTAGCACTCCTGCTCTCAAACATTCCAACATTACCTTCAGACATTATGGCAAAGATTTTCACAAGTGCTAACCCCATGTTTTGCTCTTGCAGTGCGCTCAACCCATGATGATTCCACCTTGCCCGGGAGCAGTCTGAAATATAGTCCCTGCCCCCTGCAGCTTTTGTCTACATAAGCTACGGTTCTGGTTGTTGAGTGGCCATCTAAACCACTCCAACACTTTGGTTTCAGCCGTCTTAGCAACGAGGAATTGATAATGTACTTAGTTTTCAGCTCTTAGTAAATAATTAATCGGAAGCACTCACTAGTTATCATTGTTTCCCACTTAAACATATTTTTCCAGCATTATGTGTAAGTAAACTAAATATGGGCGAGCCTTATGTAATCCTAAGTAGCACTATTTCAGATCACTCTAATTTATGCTAATTCATCTGCTGGTCGTAGCCATCATCATATATTGGAGTCATCAATTGCTCTGTGATTACCTACGCAACCTTTGTGATATTATTGAACAAAACCTAATTAGATTTTTTTTTAAATTACCTATGTAAGTGCAGAAGAGTGCTGTTCCTTTTAGACTGGCCCTTATATCTTCATTCAAATGTATGTATGCAGTCTGAATAATAAGCCAAAAGACACCATTATTTGTTTCAACTAATTAGAAAAATGTGTTTGTTTGGAAGCAGCCTAATCCGAAGCTAATCTATTTGTTAGTTATAACATGTCTAAAATATATATTGCAAGGCGATGGTTAAACAAGTCTTGCAATCTGAATAATCATTGAATGGTTTAAATTGTCCACTTAATCAATTATGAAAATAATCATTAGTTAAATATTTTTCTACCAGGCTTTTAATGTTTATGTTCATGCACATGCCGGGTTTATGACTTTGCTTAATCCTTTTTTTTTTTTTTTTTTTTTTTTTTTTGGTCGATGGTATGTGTGTTTATTTTCTATGGTTCTATTCAGCACTTTAGTGTGTCTTCGGTCATTGTAATGTGCAATAAATAAAATTCGATGGGAGGTGCCAGCAACCGATGACGGTAGGTTTCGGGGGTTGACGGACTTCAGCCCCTGAACTCAAATGGTGTGGTATTTAAAGGGATTGATCAAACCCAGGACCCGTTGTTCCCACGGTATGGTGCGACCAATCCTGATATATATCAGTGGAGCCTAACTCTGACCATTTGAGAAATAGTGGTTTAGCTTTCGGGTGGGAATAGCCTTTTGGGAGGGATCTGAGTACTTAATCAGTTGGTATAGTGTATTGACGTGGCCTACTATGCTGCTCGGGTCCCCAGGATTATGGCTAGGGCTAATGCTCTAACGGTAACCCTACCCCCAAACCTGCGCGGCCGTAGGTAGAACCTTGCGTCAAGGGACTAAGCTATACCAAGTGATTACTTACTTTTAGAGAGGGAGGGTGCATTACATTAGCTTTGTTCCAGGCAATAGAGAATAAGGTTAGGAGCCAGACATTACTAAACAAACCACTACTGGAAAAAAGCTGTGGAGTGAGAAATTGGCATTTTTGCCAATTTCTCGCTTCACAGCTTTTTTCCGGGTAGGGGCCAGCCGGGCGAAACCTATCGGGTTAGTGGGACTTAGGGTTAGTGGGACTTAGGGTTAGTGGGACTTAGGGTTAGTGGGACTTAGGGTTAGTGGGACTTAGGGTTAGTGGGACTTAGGGTTAGTGGGACTTAGGGTTAGTGGGACTTAGGGTTAGTGGGACTTAGGGTTAGTGGGACTTAGGGTTAGTGGGACTTAGGGTTAGTGGGACTTAGGGTTAGTGGGACTTAGGGTTAGTGGGACTTAGGGTTAGTGGGACTTAGGGTTAGTGGGACTTAGGGTTAGTGGGACTTAGGGTTAGTGGGACTTAGGGTTAGTGGGACTTAGGGTTAGTGGGACTTAGGGTTAGTGGGACTTAGGGTTAGTGGGACTTAGGGTTAGTGGGACTTAGGGTTAGTGGGACTTAGGGTTAGTGGGACTTAGGGTTAGTGGGACTTAGGGTTAGTGGGACTTAGGGTTAGTGGGACTTAGGGTTAGTGGGACTTAGGGTTAGTGGGACTTAGGGTTAGTGGGACTTAGGGTTAGTGGGACTTAGGGTTAGTGGGACTTAGGGTTAGTGGGACTTAGGGTTAGTGGGACTTAGGGTTAGTGGGACTTAGGGTTAGTGGGACTTAGGGTTAGTGGGACTTAGGGTTAGTGGGACTTAGGGTTAGTGGGACTTAGGGTTAGTGGGACTTAGGGTTAGTGGGACTTAGGGTTAGTGGGACTTAGGGTTAGTGGGACTTAGGGTTAGTGGGACTTAGGGTTAGTGGGACTTAGGGTTAGTGGGACTTAGGGTTAGTGGGACTTAGGGTTAGTGGGACTTAGGGTTAGTGGGACTTAGGGTTAGTGGGACTTAGGGTTAGTGGGACTTAGGGTTAGTGGGACTTAGGGTTAGTGGGACTTAGGGTTAGTGGGACTTAGGGTTAGTGGGACTTAGGGTTAGTGGGACTTAGGGTTAGTGGGACTTAGGGTTAGTGGGACTTAGGGTTAGTGGGACTTAGGGTTAGTGGGACTTAGGGTTAGTGGGACTTAGGGTTAGTGGGACTTAGGGTTAGTGGGACTTAGGGTTAGTGGGACTTAGGGTTAGTGGGACTTAGGGTTAGTGGGACTTAGGGTTAGTGGGACTTAGGGTTAGTGGGACTTAGGGTTAGTGGGACTTAGGGTTAGTGGGACTTAGGGTTAGTGGGACTTAGGGTTAGTGGGACTTAGGGTTAGTGGGACTTAGGGTTAGTGGGACTTAGGGTTAGTGGGACTTAGGGTTAGTGGGACTTAGGGTTAGTGGGACTTAGGGTTAGTGGGACTTAGGGTTAGTGGGACTTAGGGTTAGTGGGACTTAGGGTTAGTGGGACTTAGGGTTAGTGGGACTTAGGGTTAGTGGGACTTAGGGTTAGTGGGACTTAGGGTTAGTGGGACTTAGGGTTAGTGGGACTTAGGGTTAGTGGGACTTAGGGTTAGTGGGACTTAGGGTTAGTGGGACTTAGGGTTAGTGGGACTTAGGGTTAGTGGGACTTAGGGTTAGTGGGACTTAGGGTTAGTGGGACTTAGGGTTAGTGGGACTTAGGGTTAGTGGGACTTAGGGTTAGTGGGACTTAGGGTTAGTGGGACTTAGGGTTAGTGGGACTTAGGGTTAGTGGGACTTAGGGTTAGTGGGACTTAGGGTTAGTGGGACTTAGGGTTAGTGGGACTTAGGGTTAGTGGGACTTAGGGTTAGTGGGACTTAGGGTTAGTGGGACTTAGGGTTAGTGGGACTTAGGGTTAGTGGGACTTAGGGTTAGTGGGACTTAGGGTTAGTGGGACTTAGGGTTAGTGGGACTTAGGGTTAGTGGGACTTAGGGTTAGTGGGACTTAGGGTTAGTGGGACTTAGGGTTAGTGGGACTTAGGGTTAGTGGGACTTAGGGTTAGTGGGACTTAGGGTTAGTGGGACTTAGGGTTAGTGGGACTTAGGGTTAGTGGGACTTAGGGTTAGTGGGACTTAGGGTTAGTGGGACTTAGGGTTAGTGGGACTTAGGGTTAGTGGGACTTAGGGTTAGTGGGACTTAGGGTTAGTGGGACTTAGGGTTAGTGGGACTTAGGGTTAGTGGGACTTAGGGTTAGTGGGACTTAGGGTTAGTGGGACTTAGGGTTAGTGGGACTTAGGGTTAGTGGGACTTAGGGTTAGTGGGACTTAGGGTTAGTGGGACTTAGGGTTAGTGGGACTTAGGGTTAGTGGGACTTAGGGTTAGTGGGACTTAGGGTTAGTGGGACTTAGGGTTAGTGGGACTTAGGGTTAGTGGGACTTAGGGTTAGTGGGACTTAGGGTTAGTGGGACTTAGGGTTAGTGGGACTTAGGGTTAGTGGGACTTAGGGTTAGTGGGACTTAGGGTTAGTGGGACTTAGGGTTAGTGGGACTTAGGGTTAGTGGGACTTAGGGTTAGTGGGACTTAGGGTTAGTGGGACTTAGGGTTAGTGGGACTTAGGGTTAGTGGGACTTAGGGTTAGTGGGACTTAGGGTTAGTGGGACTTAGGGTTAGTGGGACTTAGGGTTAGTGGGACTTAGGGTTAGTGGGACTTAGGGTTAGTGGGACTTAGGGTTAGTGGGACTTAGGGTTAGTGGGACTTAGGGTTAGTGGGACTTAGGGTTAGTGGGACTTAGGGTTAGTGGGACTTAGGGTTAGTGGGACTTAGGGTTAGTGGGACTTAGGGTTAGTGGGACTTAGGGTTAGTGGGACTTAGGGTTAGTGGGACTTAGGGTTAGTGGGACTTAGGGTTAGTGGGACTTAGGGTTAGTGGGACTTAGGGTTAGTGGGACTTAGGGTTAGTGGGACTTAGGGTTAGTGGGACTTAGGGTTAGTGGGACTTAGGGTTAGTGGGACTTAGGGTTAGTGGGACTTAGGGTTAGTGGGACTTAGGGTTAGTGGGACTTAGGGTTAGTGGGACTTAGGGTTAGTGGGACTTAGGGTTAGTGGGACTTAGGGTTAGTGGGACTTAGGGTTAGTGGGACTTAGGGTTAGTGGGACTTAGGGTTAGTGGGACTTAGGGTTAGTGGGACTTAGGGTTAGTGGGACTTAGGGTTAGTGGGACTTAGGGTTAGTGGGACTTAGGGTTAGTGGGACTTAGGGTTAGTGGGACTTAGGGTTAGTGGGACTTAGGGTTAGTGGGACTTAGGGTTAGTGGGACTTAGGGTTAGTGGGACTTAGGGTTAGTGGGACTTAGGGTTAGTGGGACTTAGGGTTAGTGGGACTTAGGGTTAGTGGGACTTAGGGTTAGTGGGACTTAGGGTTAGTGGGACTTAGGGTTAGTGGGACTTAGGGTTAGTGGGACTTAGGGTTAGTGGGACTTAGGGTTAGTGGGACTTAGGGTTAGTGGGACTTAGGGTTAGTGGGACTTAGGGTTAGTGGGACTTAGGGTTAGTGGGACTTAGGGTTAGTGGGACTTAGGGTTAGTGGGACTTAGGGTTAGTGGGACTTAGGGTTAGTGGGACTTAGGGTTAGTGGGACTTAGGGTTAGTGGGACTTAGGGTTAGTGGGACTTAGGGTTAGTGGGACTTAGGGTTAGTGGGACTTAGGGTTAGTGGGACTTAGGGTTAGTGGGACTTAGGGTTAGTGGGACTTAGGGTTAGTGGGACTTAGGGTTAGTGGGACTTAGGGTTAGTGGGACTTAGGGTTAGTGGGACTTAGGGTTAGTGGGACTTAGGGTTAGTGGGACTTAGGGTTAGTGGGACTTAGGGTTAGTGGGACTTAGGGTTAGTGGGACTTAGGGTTAGTGGGACTTAGGGTTAGTGGGACTTAGGGTTAGTGGGACTTAGGGTTAGTGGGACTTAGGGTTAGTGGGACTTAGGGTTAGTGGGACTTAGGGTTAGTGGGACTTAGGGTTAGTGGGACTTAGGGTTAGTGGGACTTAGGGTTAGTGGGACTTAGGGTTAGTGGGACTTAGGGTTAGTGGGACTTAGGGTTAGTGGGACTTAGGGTTAGTGGGACTTAGGGTTAGTGGGACTTAGGGTTAGTGGGACTTAGGGTTAGTGGGACTTAGGGTTAGTGGGACTTAGGGTTAGTGGGACTTAGGGTTAGTGGGACTTAGGGTTAGTGGGACTTAGGGTTAGTGGGACTTAGGGTTAGTGGGACTTAGGGTTAGTGGGACTTAGGGTTAGTGGGACTTAGGGTTAGTGGGACTTAGGGTTAGTGGGACTTAGGGTTAGTGGGACTTAGGGTTAGTGGGACTTAGGGTTAGTGGGACTTAGGGTTAGTGGGACTTAGGGTTAGTGGGACTTAGGGTTAGTGGGACTTAGGGTTAGTGGGACTTAGGGTTAGTGGGACTTAGGGTTAGTGGGACTTAGGGTTAGGTTTCTGTGCTTTGAGTTATCCTGCCGTCCATTACCCCATGTAGGAGCAAGGCACCGTTATAAGCAGGAGGACGTACTGCCATACACCAGTAGTTCTGCCAATGTTGTTCCAGACCTAGGATCTCCTCCGGGGTCACCGTGGGCTGGGGCTTAATGTCAAATTATGGGGCAGGTCATCGGTCCGGGTTGTTTCGTAAGGTTTATGTGGAACCTGAATGGGGAGGGATGCCTAGCCGGAATATTCAATTAAATATCCGGTCCGGGTAGGGAATTATTTTAATAATGTGGTAACCAATTGTTAGCATCTCCCTGTTGTCATATTTTAGGTGTCTGGGAATGGATTAAAAAATGGAGGAGGTGAAAAGGGGAAAATTTACCATAGGGTAAGGGATACCCCAGAGAAGAGGGAAGAGAATAATATGTGAGAGTTTTAGGTTAATGATAGTGTCTAGGGAAACTATGATAATGAGATGGAACTAATTGTGAGTTATGTGTAAAGTGGTGGCCCTCCCGGTGGTAATAATATTAATATAGGAATGTTAGGAGAAAGATATCATTTTCCTGGGGTTCAGATAAGGGGCCTGTCCGGGGTTGAACCTGCTGTTGTGGGGTACACAGGAGGGAAAGGGGAAAGGAAAATTATTTATAAGGAGTTAAGTTGTTAGCCTACTTCATGTAATTAGGAGGTTATGGTCTGTTAGGAGAGGGATCAGAGCACGTAGATCTTCCAGAGTTGCCAGATCCTTTTCCCCATTTCGTCATGCCAGTGGACCCCGTCTTCCCTGATGTTAACCTCCTCAGTAGAGAGGGCTGGAATGTGTGGGTATTTGTTTAAGGCCCTATTGATATCCCTGAGATTTTTCTGGGAGTCTGCCTTCAGTTTGGGAGAGAAATTGAGGAGGGGGAAATATATTTTGGCCTTGGGGAATTTTCTTTGGGCTGTGGTATAAACTGATTCTAATAGTGTCTCAAAGGAGGAGGACACAGGTTGGTACCTATGGTTGAATCCAAAGGACATAATTAGCCTGCGAACTGACTCATCCTTATCCTTCAGCTGATTGAGGAGGGTAAGGGCATGTGTCAGGGTAGCCCCTGAGTAGCTGGCTACCTGGACATGTCTATTGGGAATGTAGGGGAGATAGCGTAGGTTGGAGTCACCAATAATGAGGTTTCTCCTGGTGGGTGTCAAGGTCCAAGATTCTTTATTTTGTGGGGGGAACATTTCGCGTTTGACCAGACCTGGGGTGTTTTGGCTAGGGGGGATGGGGCCCTCATTTGAGGTGGTTGTTTGGTTCAAGGTGGAAGTAGCATCGGCTAACTTCTTCATTATAATGGTAGGGGAAGGGGCATTAGAGGGTTGTTGGGATGGGGGGATGTCCATGAGGTGGGTTTGGATTTGGGCAATAGTGGGGGAAGTGCCAATTGGGGGTGGGAGGGGTTGTTCATCCATTTTCGGTTCTGTCTCTATAGTGATGGGCGGGGACAGGATGAGCTCGAACTCCGTTTCTAGGAAGGAGGATTCTATGTTAAGTCCCCCGTCCGAGGGGCCCGCTCTGCTCGGGGAGCCGTAGGGGGCGAGGTTCGGCATAGTCGGGGGAGGAGAGGGGGTGTGTGATGGGGGGCTAGGATTCACAGGGGAGTTGGGGGGGGCCTCCAGTTGTTGGGACGGGGTAAGGGGGTTCCAAAAGGAATCAGGGACTTTGCGTCTAGCTAGGGAAAGGAGGTTGGCGGTTACTCCTCCTTCAACTTTTTCACTCGCAATTTTGCACGCTTGTGCCCAGGCTGGCAGGGGGTCCTGACACCTAATGTGAGACAGGCGTTCTATGTGGTGTTCTACTCTGGTCGTGAAATGGTCATCGAGGATGCCATAGCACTTGGCTATCCATTCCCCGGATGCTTCTTTTAGCCTGTCCATTGCTCCCTGACATTGGGTGGTAAGGATAAAGGAGTTGGCCATGTCTAAAATTTTGGATTCGTAGCCTTCTGGAGTGATGTTCAACCTAGTGAAACACCACGTGTTGTCTAGGTGACTAACCGCTTCGATTAGGTCAACTAAGATAAGGACTGTGGGAGGTGGTTCAGGGGTCGGTGGTCTCCTTCTGGGAGTGGGGTTGGGGTTTGGGGCAGAAACAGCAACCTTGGAGGTTCTGTTGGGAGGGGGAGGGGGAGGGGGAGTGTCATCCTCTGGGGTGGAGGAAAATTGGACATGGGCTTGTGTTTGACGTTTGGGCCTAGAGGGTATGGAACCCGGGGGAAATAACGGGGGAATGGTGGATTGGGAGGAGGGGGAGGAAGAGGATGTGGAGGTGTTAAGGGAAGTTAACCTATCGCGAGGGGCCAGAGGGTTTTTACGGGGGTTAAAGGGGGGGCAATGTACACTCTTGGGGTTACGGTTGGTGGAGTGGGGGGGCTGTTTGGGGTCAGAGGGTGGATCTGGGTAAGGTTCTTCCTCTGGGGTGGGGGCTCGGGGAGGGTACCAATCCTCCTCCTCGTAATCCCAGGACACGGCCCTAGTTTCGTAATATTGTACTGGGTGGGAGGGTTGGTTTGTTCTGGGGCGTGGTGGGGGGTATTCTTCATATCTGGGATGGACATAATGTCTAACTCTCCTAGTCGCCCTGCCTCTAGGGGTATGAGGGTATTCGCTCATGGTGGTAATTTGGTTCCCTGATTATTGATAGACCCACATTAGGTAAACAGGAAAAAAAAAGAAAAGGGAGAAAAAAGACATTAATATAGGGAACAAAACCTGTGGGAGGGTTAGGGTTAGGGTTATGTTTACAGTTACAAAAAATGGATAATAAACAATGGTGCCATCATGGTAATTCAACAGAGAAGGGTAAAGTCAGAGTCAGAAGTGGGTTCCAAGCCCTGTCATTTAGTCCCGGTGGAGTCCTAGCCATGGCTATTCGGTGTTGATGAATGTGACATTCGGGTCACTCTTGACAGGGGTATGGGTTTGAAACCCAGGTATCATGGGGTTTAATTATTGGGGGTGAGGGGAAGGCACTGCCGGTCTCCCAGTTCCATCTTTTAGGTTATGGTGGGCTCTACAGGGGTTGTACTAAGGTAGGGTTCTCGGCCCTTATTGGGGTGTGAGGTGAAGGATGCTGAGAGACCTCAGGTCTGTTTTTAGGGGGTCAAATGGGTGACAATGGGGGTGTCGGGTCCTCAGTAGGAAAACTGCCCGTCTCAGGGTGTTTCATGGCCTTTAATCCCTAGACACCCTCTTGGCAGCGGCCCTCACAGCTACGGGTACCAGGTGTAGCTGCGCCCGACACCCAGATCAATGGGTGTTGTATTATGGGAAATATTTAGGAGTGGGCAGGGGCTGAATTTGGTCAGGGGAAAAGGGGGTTCCAAATTAGGTGAGAGGGCCTGCCTTAAAGGTCAGGTACCCATCAGGGGCAAGGGGGGCAAAAACTAATCTTGAGCGGCGCGCAGCGCCGCACGTCGGTTCTCGAGTGGGCGTCAGATCTCGAGGTACGGGGGGAAGGGGAGGGGGTTGAATCGGGTGGGAGAGCCTGCCTTAAAGGTCAGGTACCCGTCTGGGGCAAAGGGGGCCAGAACCAGTCTGAAGCGGCGCGTAGCGCCGCACGACGGTTCTCGAGTGGGCGGCGGTGCTCGAGTGTGGAGCGGGTTTGGTGGCTTGGGGCTTGGTTGAGGGGGCTGGGCGGGAGGCCTGGTGACCCCTGGTGGGTCCCGGCTGGGTGTAGACGCCGTGGTTCGTGGCGTTTTGGTTTGTACCGCGTAACTCGAGTCTCGAGGTCAGTCAAGGCAAGCGGGCAAGTGGTCGGGCAAGCAAGCGAAGGGAAAGGCAGACAGACAGGCAATGAAGCAAGCAGGCAGGCAGGCAGACAGTAAAAAACATTGTAAAACATTACACCCGTTATTGGTCATGGGGGAGAAGTAGAAGTTATGGTTAGGGTTAGGGTTAAGGCTGGAGCTCCCGGACCGGAGCAGGTGTCCTCCTCCATGTGCAGGTGGTGCCGTGGCGGTCGGCCATTTTGTGGCCAGCTTTATGGACGACGTGGCATGTGTTGGTTTGGCCTTGGACTTGGTCTCCGGGCCTGAAATGTGTGGTGTAATGGATTGTGGAGCCCCTTAAGGGGGACTTTAGGTGTGGTTAGTGCGGGCTTTCGGTGGGAAGGGGAAATGCTGTTGGTTCGGTCGGATTGGGCCTAAGTGCTAGGTGAAGCCTTATTTGCTTATTTTGTGGTAGCGGCTCGGTGGAGGTGGACGAGGGTAATTTCAACCGGGGTGGGGGGGCTTTGTGCGCGGGCGAGCGAGATTTCGAGGGTCTGGGTCGTCGGTGTGAGGTGTTCGGTAGGGTCGGGGCTCGAACTCACCGCTTTTGGTTTGGTGGTTAGTTTTGTTTTCTTTGTCTTTTCCTCCCGGGAGTGGCTCTAGCCTGTGGTTGTGAGGCGAGCTATTAGCAGGGCGAGGTGGGGTGAGGCCGTCAGGCAGGACCGACTTTTTGCGGGACAGGGCAGGGCGGGGTCGGGCAGGGCAGGGTAGGGCAGGGTAGCGCCGGGCGAGGCGGCTTTGAGTGGTTCCTCCTCGTTTGACCGGGCACAGCACGGCACGACACGGCACGGCACGGCGTTGTGGCCGTCGTGGTTGCTGCTTGCGATGCTGTTGGTTTGCCAGTTATGTGGCTGCTTGTGTGTTGAAGAGTGGCGACGCCCCGCCCCTCACTTGACGCGCGCGCGCGTGCGTGCGCGTGCGGGGCTTTCCGACGGTGGGGGGGAGGAGGAGGGGGGGAGGGAGGGGGGGAGGAGGAGGGGGGGGCCAGGTGATGGAGGCGAGGATGCTGCGCCTCTTGCTTGGTGGGGATGGATGGATGGATGGATGGATGGATGGATGGATGGGCATGATGCTGCTGCCTCTTTTACGCACGTGCTTTGGCGTGCTCGTGGCTCGGGTGCGCGTGACGTGGGGGAGCGGGGGAGTGGGGGGGGCGTCGGGGCGCTCGTGGCGCTCCTGGCCGAGGCCCGTGTGGCCTCGCGCGGGTGGGGAATGGCGCATGGTTCGAGCCCGCTTTCTGGCACGCTGTTCGAGCGTGGCGGCTTCCACGGTAACCATGGCAACCTAGTAGCCGGCGGCTAGGCTAGGCTGGAACGACGCGGCGCGGCGCGGCGCCGTGACGGGATTCGGTGGGGGTCGGGGGGGTCGGGGGGGTGGGGGTGGGACACCGTGTCGTGTCCGGTGGGGCGTTGGGGCCGGGGGCTTATTCGCTTGGGACTTTTGGGGAAAGATGATTGTGATTTTTGGGTTTGGAATCGCTATCCTCCAGCAGCAACCCGGAAACGGAAGTGCTCTGGGTCGGGGTCACGCGGCTACGTCATAGAGTCGGCTTTTTTAATTCCCTCGGAGATAACGGAATGGAGTTATTGATCTAAGGTTTGTTAGGGGTGATTGGCGAGCCGCTAAAGGGTTTTCCCACCTTCGAGGGCCCGTGTCCTCTCCTAATCATTATCCGTGTGTGTGGCGTGGGTGGTCTAACATGTAACCTGTGCGAGCAGCCGCGGGACGACCACCTCTGGACGGTGGAATTATAGTCCCGGGTCCCTCTGCTAGAGCGTGTGTGATATGTTCAGATTGTGCTCAGGATCGTGGTGATCTGAGCGTCAGGAAATGTGGCCGTCCACCTCGGCCTTTTCAGAACGATAGTAATGTTAGTATTGATAGTTATGGGTTGTTCTGATAATAATACTAATAATAATCATAGTAATAATAATAATGAGTATATCTCTCCCCGCGGTATTGACCGTCTCGGGAAAGGCGGCGTGGAGTGCTTCCCCTTATTTGGATTAAAGAAGAGATTCCACCCGTTCGGTTTCTCTATGTTTTGTATAGGAACCGAAAACAATGATATTCCTATTAATATTATCATTACTGTTAGTGGCTCTGCTGAAGAGAGGGTCTAGTGTTATTCAATTCTCTATAGGAATCCTGCAGTGCCCCCTGGTGGATTTAAAAATTCAACGCAGGCCATTTCTGATTGCTTAGAAGGGCTCTAAAAACAATGATGCAGAGGGTGTTGGTAGTGTAGTTATGTATGTTTTTTGGACTGTGTGAGGAAAGGATGGTCCTGAAGCGTTCCTGTGGACCCCTGTCGTCGTGGAGGAGGAGGAGGGTTCCCTCTGCAGTACCTGTAAACCTGTTGCATTGGCCTAAAAGGGCCACCTGTAGCACAAGCATTCACCTCATGTTGTGACCTGAATCGTTTCCCTATCTATGAAACCTGAGAAATTATCCTCGAGCCCTGATGTCTCGAGGGGGCCCCCAGTCTGGCAAAAACCTTCCTTGTGGTAGTGTGGATTTTAGAGATTAGAAAACCTAGCCCTGGGATAACCTGGCTCCCTGACATGTCAGGAATATCATAAATGGAGGAATAATAACAAGAGATAACAACCATAGTGACCCTCTAATATGTTTTCTATCAAACTCATAATTCCTAAGTCAAAGGGATGGTGGCTAATGATTTAAGTGTTTGAGGGTATGATGATGTTAATAATATCAATAATGATAATAATAATAATAATAATAATAATAAGAATAAGCTCCAAATCCTCCCTAGATGTTGTTGTTATCTTTAAGGTGGGGTTCTGAGTCTGAGAAAATTTGGAGGAATTAATGGCAATGTGTTGTGGTTATTATTGTGGTCCTAAGAGGTTAAGACTGGAAAATAGGAGGATTATTTATTCCTAGGGAGCTAAGTTATGTTTGTTGGACTACCCCAGGAAAAGTTACCTCTCTGGGGTGAAATTTCTATGTGTGTGTGCTGTGTAGGCCTAATCCCAGAGGGGAGATTGGTCTTGCTAGGTTACGATTTCCTATTGATTTGTGCCTGTGCGTGCTCTATGGTTGTGTTAAAATCCTAGGCAAGCGTTACAGTGCCCGGATGGCTGTTTCCAGTTGTAGGCTATGTGTCAGGTGTTGTCCAGGAGCTAGATTTTGGTAGAATTAGGCTCCTAAGTCCATCCTAATAGTGTGTGAGTATTTGTGCTATGACCACCGTGAGGGAAATGATATGATGTGAGAGGGGTGAGAGGACCGGTTATGTGATGTGTATTTAACCAAGAAATAAGATTAGAGAATTCTGTAGATCCTCCCATGTTAGAGAGTTTTGTAATCTCTTTGTGTTCATCTCTTTGCCAGGTTACTGTACCGAGATGGATGGATTTATTTTCTTTTATTTTGGACCATGTGTAGTGTGTCATAGACTCAGGAGGGTTGGGATATAGTGGATTTAATATCCTCGCTGAGCCGTGGCTGATAGTTTGATATTCAGGTTCATGTTCCAGTAAGAGTTACAGTACTGGAAGGGAAGGTTTCATATGTGTGATGTGTGTTGTTATCATTTAACAAGAGGAATACCATTTGGTGGATTAGCTTTTAGATTCCACCCCGGTCCTGGTATTATGTGTCATGCTGGTATTGTTGTAATCCTCGTGATAGTTACAGTGTGGAGAATTTATTAAGGTTAGAATATGTGTGTTGTACCATGAGTTTAAGGTTTGGACCAGGTGGATATAAGATCCTCCCTGTCCCTTAGTGGTGGGCCTAATCGGTTTGTTTTTGTCCCAGAGATGGTCAGCACATTAAGGTGTATAAATTTAGTTATGTGATGTGTCTTAGGGTTATCCTTGGAATCCTGGTTGTCAGTGGGATCAGGACTAACATGAATTCCAGTGGCTGGTTTACTGGCCACATTAGAACCCCAGTAGTGGTGTTATGGTCAGGGAAGGAATTTTTAGTTATGTGTCAGGTGTTACTGTGTGGTTGCTAGCTTCACTGTGTCGAGGATAGGAGTTCTTCTAGGCTCTGAGAGTGTGTTTATAGTGAATCAGGGATAGTCTGATACTAGGGAAAGATAGTGATGGTCACCCCTAGCTCTGTGTCAATCCAAATAAAAGGAAAACCAGGGACTCTAATCTAGGGAACCAGGAGGAGACCTGTGAACCTCCGTGATGTTATGCGGTCTAAACCCTTCGTCACAGAACTCTCAGTCAATATGGATTTGTGTCTACTGATTAGTGGTGGTATCAATATGTAGCTCTTTGTGTGCTCATCCCTGTGCTGGTTACAGTGGCGAGATGAGCAGAGCGAGGGAAAGTGTGGGCCCAATTCCTTTTACAGGATAAATTGGTTTTGGGAATTTGTATGTTTTTCTTTTCAATGTGCCGGTGTAGGATAAACACTTAGCCTTACAGTGTGGTTGGGATTGATAGGAAGGATATTATATTACAGGTGTTATGTGTGTAGTAGTATTGTCTTAAGGACCCGGTCAGGTGGATATAGGATCCTACCCTGGCCTGTAAGTGTGTGTGCATTACTGTGTTTTATCCCAGATCCAGATACAGTTCTGAGAAGAGGAAGTTGTTATGTGTAGTGTATTTAAGGTTGACCGTTGGCCGTGTGATTGGTTCAAGCATTAAGGGCAATCAGTTGTTATGGATCAGTGTTATGTGTCTGAGTTTAAGTGAGGACGTTCTGTGGCATGAGAAGGTCGTATGGGTCACCCCTAATCTCTGTTACTCACTCAGGACCAAAAGTAAGACTGGGGGATTCTCATCTTGGGGAGGAACGAACCCTTGCAGATCTCTGTGCACTCTCGAACCAGGAATAATTCTGCCTCAGTGTACCCTAATTTCTCATTACATCACAAACAGGAGAAAACATGGTTAAGAGAAGGATGGAAAAGGGGAATGGACCATGTGTCCTGGTGGTATGGTAGAAATGTAATCCTAAACCTGTATGCTGAGGGAATTATTAGTCTATTCAACAGTTCAATTATCCAGAAAACATCTTACAGGCATGATAGAAAACACATGGAGGCAGAAGGTCAGAAGGAAGGCCCGAAGGCTAGTATTTATATACAGTAATGTGGATAATGTACATTAAACTTTCTCAGGGAAGAGAAGGAGGTCTCCCTGGAGGGGAGAATTGTATGTAAGGGATATGGTTATGGAAAATTGAGTTACAATATAGGGAAAGAAACCTGAATTAGACATATAAACTTATATTTACAAGGATATGATATAAAGTCAAAATACAATTATATACAGTATTTACAAGTTGACGAAAGAACTGATATTGTTCTGTTTGAAAAAACCATTCTTCTGAGATCCCGACCCCCTCCAGTTTTGTGTTCTATTGGTGAACTAATGTAATGTGACTAGTGATACTTGTCATGGATGTGGGACATTAATTAATAGATTAAGGGTTCTTCCAGCCGAGGTTTTAGAACCTGGGGCCGGGGGAAAAATTTTTTAGCTGAGTCTAAGTACTTGTGTCCATCAGGATATGGTTGTGTTGGGGCATTATAACTAGTGTCTATTGGAATTTATGTGTGTGTATTTAAGGTGATTCTAGGGTTGTAGGAGGTCACCCCCAGGGGACAGTACAATACAAGGGCGGGGGGTGATATTGGGGGTGGTTTGGCCAGGGGTGGGGGGGATATGCCTCGGAACATGAGGTTATCAGGGTTGGGCAGGGGTTGTAGGGAAAGTTTCCTTCCCTTGGAGTGGGGGTTCAGGGGTCGTGGGGGCCAGATTGGGGTGGATGGGACTTGGGTTGGCTTGGATCTCGTATCCAGTGGCACAGGGGGTTTGGGGGGCAATTTTTGGGCGGGGCTGTGGGGCACGGGGGGGAGGGAGAAAAAACAAAAAATGTATTGTACTTCTTCATCCCTGGGGGTTGTGGTGGAAACCTGTGTGCTTCTCCAGTCAGGGCCGGAGTCCTCTAAGATGTTGTAGACAGGAGAGGGAGGAGAGAGAAAAGGAGAAAATGGTTAGAGAGAAGAAATGAGACAAGTGTATGAGCATATGTATTATAAGAATTTCGGTGTGCGGTGACGGCGGTGTGGCGAGGGGGAGAAGGTAAAGAGAAGGGGTTAGGGGGCAGGATTATTTTGTAGTGTGATAAGGGCCACCTAGTAGGGGAATAATTATTAAATCTGTCCGAGGGAGGGGGATGGGGGTTGCTCCTATTTTTATATTGGACCATATTCTAAGAAGGCAGAGTATTCCGTCGAGATGTTGGCAGGATTGTGTGGGATATTTGCCATGGTTGGACCACAAAGAGAGTGGAGGTGCTAGAGTTAGTCCGCCTGCCCTAGGGCACATTATATTCTAAGCGGACGAATGTACTGCCATACACAATCTATCCCTCAGTCAATACCTCCCTGACATTCTCATGGCCGGGTCCACCCGAGTGTTGTCTCTGTCGGACTCAGAGAGTGGGGAAGGGGAGTGGTCCCGGGACTTAACATTAATTTGTTTGTGGACCTGTCGAATTGTTCAAAGAAAAAGTGAGCTATTCCGTGGAGATCTGGTCAGAACTATGACTGAAGGATGGCCATGGTTGGACTGGGTTAGGTTTCTGTGCTTTGAGTTATCCTGCCGTCCATTACCCCATGTAGGAGCAAGGCACCGTTATAAGCAGGAGGACGTACTGCCATACACCAGTAGTTCTGCCAATGTTGTTCCAGACCTAGGATCTCCTCCGGGGTCACCGTGGGCTGGGGCTTAATGTCAAATTATGGGGCAGGTCATCGGTCCGGGTTGTTTCGTAAGGTTTATGTGGAACCTGAATGGGGAGGGATGCCTAGCCGGAATATTCAATTAAATATCCGGTCCGGGTAGGGAATTATTTTAATAATGTGGTAACCAATTGTTAGCATCTCCCTGTTGTCATATTTTAGGTGTCTGGGAATGGATTAAAAAATGGAGGAGGTGAAAAGGGGAAAATTTACCATAGGGTAAGGGATACCCCAGAGAAGAGGGAAGAGAATAATATGTGAGAGTTTTAGGTTAATGATAGTGTCTAGGGAAACTATGATAATGAGATGGAACTAATTGTGAGTTATGTGTAAAGTGGTGGCCCTCCCGGTGGTAATAATATTAATATAGGAATGTTAGGAGAAAGATATCATTTTCCTGGGGTTCAGATAAGGGGCCTGTCCGGGGTTGAACCTGCTGTTGTGGGGTACACAGGAGGGAAAGGGGAAAGGAAAATTATTTATAAGGAGTTAAGTTGTTAGCCTACTTCATGTAATTAGGAGGTTATGGTCTGTTAGGAGAGGGATCAGAGCACGTAGATCTTCCAGAGTTGCCAGATCCTTTTCCCCATTTCGTCATGCCAGTGGACCCCGTCTTCCCTGATGTTAACCTCCTCAGTAGAGAGGGCTGGAATGTGTGGGTATTTGTTTAAGGCCCTATTGATATCCCTGAGATTTTTCTGGGAGTCTGCCTTCAGTTTGGGAGAGAAATTGAGGAGGGGGAAATATATTTTGGCCTTGGGGAATTTTCTTTGGGCTGTGGTATAAACTGATTCTAATAGTGTCTCAAAGGAGGAGGACACAGGTTGGTACCTATGGTTGAATCCAAAGGACATAATTAGCCTGCGAACTGACTCATCCTTATCCTTCAGCTGATTGAGGAGGGTAAGGGCATGTGTCAGGGTAGCCCCTGAGTAGCTGGCTACCTGGACATGTCTATTGGGAATGTAGGGGAGATAGCGTAGGTTGGAGTCACCAATAATGAGGTTTCTCCTGGTGGGTGTCAAGGTCCAAGATTCTTTATTTTGTGGGGGGAACATTTCGCGTTTGACCAGACCTGGGGTGTTTTGGCTAGGGGGGATGGGGCCCTCATTTGAGGTGGTTGTTTGGTTCAAGGTGGAAGTAGCATCGGCTAACTTCTTCATTATAATGGTAGGGGAAGGGGCATTAGAGGGTTGTTGGGATGGGGGGATGTCCATGAGGTGGGTTTGGATTTGGGCAATAGTGGGGGAAGTGCCAATTGGGGGTGGGAGGGGTTGTTCATCCATTTTCGGTTCTGTCTCTATAGTGATGGGCGGGGACAGGATGAGCTCGAACTCCGTTTCTAGGAAGGAGGATTCTATGTTAAGTCCCCCGTCCGAGGGGCCCGCTCTGCTCGGGGAGCCGTAGGGGGCGAGGTTCGGCATAGTCGGGGGAGGAGAGGGGGTGTGTGATGGGGGGCTAGGATTCACAGGGGAGTTGGGGGGGGCCTCCAGTTGTTGGGACGGGGTAAGGGGGTTCCAAAAGGAATCAGGGACTTTGCGTCTAGCTAGGGAAAGGAGGTTGGCGGTTACTCCTCCTTCAACTTTTTCACTCGCAATTTTGCACGCTTGTGCCCAGGCTGGCAGGGGGTCCTGACACCTAATGTGAGACAGGCGTTCTATGTGGTGTTCTACTCTGGTCGTGAAATGGTCATCGAGGATGCCATAGCACTTGGCTATCCATTCCCCGGATGCTTCTTTTAGCCTGTCCATTGCTCCCTGACATTGGGTGGTAAGGATAAAGGAGTTGGCCATGTCTAAAATTTTGGATTCGTAGCCTTCTGGAGTGATGTTCAACCTAGTGAAACACCACGTGTTGTCTAGGTGACTAACCGCTTCGATTAGGTCAACTAAGATAAGGACTGTGGGAGGTGGTTCAGGGGTCGGTGGTCTCCTTCTGGGAGTGGGGTTGGGGTTTGGGGCAGAAACAGCAACCTTGGAGGTTCTGTTGGGAGGGGGAGGGGGAGGGGGAGTGTCATCCTCTGGGGTGGAGGAAAATTGGACATGGGCTTGTGTTTGACGTTTGGGCCTAGAGGGTATGGAACCCGGGGGAAATAACGGGGGAATGGTGGATTGGGAGGAGGGGGAGGAAGAGGATGTGGAGGTGTTAAGGGAAGTTAACCTATCGCGAGGGGCCAGAGGGTTTTTACGGGGGTTAAAGGGGGGGCAATGTACACTCTTGGGGTTACGGTTGGTGGAGTGGGGGGGCTGTTTGGGGTCAGAGGGTGGATCTGGGTAAGGTTCTTCCTCTGGGGTGGGGGCTCGGGGAGGGTACCAATCCTCCTCCTCGTAATCCCAGGACACGGCCCTAGTTTCGTAATATTGTACTGGGTGGGAGGGTTGGTTTGTTCTGGGGCGTGGTGGGGGGTATTCTTCATATCTGGGATGGACATAATGTCTAACTCTCCTAGTCGCCCTGCCTCTAGGGGTATGAGGGTATTCGCTCATGGTGGTAATTTGGTTCCCTGATTATTGATAGACCCACATTAGGTAAACAGGAAAAAAAAAGAAAAGGGAGAAAAAAGACATTAATATAGGGAACAAAACCTGTGGGAGGGTTAGGGTTAGGGTTATGTTTACAGTTACAAAAAATGGATAATAAACAATGGTGCCATCATGGTAATTCAACAGAGAAGGGTAAAGTCAGAGTCAGAAGTGGGTTCCAAGCCCTGTCATTTAGTCCCGGTGGAGTCCTAGCCATGGCTATTCGGTGTTGATGAATGTGACATTCGGGTCACTCTTGACAGGGGTATGGGTTTGAAACCCAGGTATCATGGGGTTTAATTATTGGGGGTGAGGGGAAGGCACTGCCGGTCTCCCAGTTCCATCTTTTAGGTTATGGTGGGCTCTACAGGGGTTGTACTAAGGTAGGGTTCTCGGCCCTTATTGGGGTGTGAGGTGAAGGATGCTGAGAGACCTCAGGTCTGTTTTTAGGGGGTCAAATGGGTGACAATGGGGGTGTCGGGTCCTCAGTAGGAAAACTGCCCGTCTCAGGGTGTTTCATGGCCTTTAATCCCTAGACACCCTCTTGGCAGCGGCCCTCACAGCTACGGGTACCAGGTGTAGCTGCGCCCGACACCCAGATCAATGGGTGTTGTATTATGGGAAATATTTAGGAGTGGGCAGGGGCTGAATTTGGTCAGGGGAAAAGGGGGGTTCCAAATTAGGTGAGAGGGCCTGCCTTAAAGGTCAGGTACCCATCAGGGGCAAGGGGGGCAAAAACTAATCTTGAGCGGCGCGCAGCGCCGCACGTCGGTTCTCGAGTGGGCGTCAGATCTCGAGGTACGGGGGGAAGGGGAGGGGGTTGAATCGGGTGGGAGAGCCTGCCTTAAAGGTCAGGTACCCGTCTGGGGCAAAGGGGGCCAGAACCAGTCTGAAGCGGCGCGTAGCGCCGCACGACGGTTCTCGAGTGGCCGGCGGTGCTCGAGTGTGGAGCGGGTTTGGTGGCTTGGGGCTTGGTTGAGGGGGCTGGGCGGGAGGCCTGGTGACCCCTGGTGGGTCCCGGCTGGGTGTAGACGCCGTGGTTCGTGGCGTTTTGGTTTGTACCGCGTAACTCGAGTCTCGAGGTCAGTCAAGGCAAGCGGGCAAGTGGTCGGGCAAGCAAGCGAAGGGAAAGGCAGACAGACAGGCAATGAAGCAAGCAGGCAGGCAGGCAGACAGTAAAAAACATTGTAAAACATTACACCCGTTATTGGTCATGGGGGAGAAGTAGAAGTTATGGTTAGGGTTAGGGTTAAGGCTGGAGCTCCCGGACCGGAGCAGGTGTCCTCCTCCATGTGCAGGTGGTGCCGTGGCGGTCGGCCATTTTGTGGCCAGCTTTATGGACGACGTGGCATGTGTTGGTTTGGCCTTGGACTTGGTCTCCGGGCCTGAAATGTGTGGTGTAATGGATTGTGGAGCCCCTTAAGGGGGACTTTAGGTGTGGTTAGTGCGGGCTTTCGGTGGGAAGGGGAAATGCTGTTGGTTCGGTCGGATTGGGCCTAAGTGCTAGGTGAAGCCTTATTTGCTTATTTTGTGGTAGCGGCTCGGTGGAGGTGGACGAGGGTAATTTCAACCGGGGTGGGGGGGCTTTGTGCGCGGGCGAGCGAGATTTCGAGGGTCTGGGTCGTCGGTGTGAGGTGTTCGGTAGGGTCGGGGCTCGAACTCACCGCTTTTGGTTTGGTGGTTAGTTTTGTTTTCTTTGTCTTTTCCTCCCGGGAGTGGCTCTAGCCTGTGGTTGTGAGGCGAGCTATTAGCAGGGCGAGGTGGGGTGAGGCCGTCAGGCAGGACCGACTTTTTGCGGGACAGGGCAGGGCGGGGTCGGGCAGGGCAGGGTAGGGCAGGGTAGCGCCGGGCGAGGCGGCTTTGAGTGGTTCCTCCTCGTTTGACCGGGCACAGCACGGCACGACACGGCACGGCACGGCGTTGTGGCCGTCGTGGTTGCTGCTTGCGATGCTGTTGGTTTGCCAGTTATGTGGCTGCTTGTGTGTTGAAGAGTGGCGACGCCCCGCCCCTCACTTGACGCGCGCGCGCGTGCGTGCGCGTGCGGGGCTTTCCGACGGTGGGGGGGAGGAGGAGGGGGGGAGGGAGGGGGGGAGGAGGAGGGGGGGGCCAGGTGATGGAGGCGAGGATGCTGCGCCTCTTGCTTGGTGGGGATGGATGGATGGATGGATGGATGGATGGATGGATGGGCATGATGCTGCTGCCTCTTTTACGCACGTGCTTTGGCGTGCTCGTGGCTCGGGTGCGCGTGACGTGGGGGAGCGGGGGAGTGGGGGGGGCGTCGGGGCGCTCGTGGCGCTCCTGGCCGAGGCCCGTGTGGCCTCGCGCGGGTGGGGAATGGCGCATGGTTCGAGCCCGCTTTCTGGCACGCTGTTCGAGCGTGGCGGCTTCCACGGTAACCATGGCAACCTAGTAGCCGGCGGCTAGGCTAGGCTGGAACGACGCGGCGCGGCGCGGCGCCGTGACGGGATTCGGTGGGGGTCGGGGGGGTCGGGGGGGTGGGGGTGGGACACCGTGTCGTGTCCGGTGGGGCGTTGGGGCCGGGGGCTTATTCGCTTGGGACTTTTGGGGAAAGATGATTGTGATTTTTGGGTTTGGAATCGCTATCCTCCAGCAGCAACCCGGAAACGGAAGTGCTCTGGGTCGGGGTCACGCGGCTACGTCATAGAGTCGGCTTTTTTAATTCCCTCGGAGATAACGGAATGGAGTTATTGATCTAAGGTTTGTTAGGGGTGATTGGCGAGCCGCTAAAGGGTTTTCCCACCTTCGAGGGCCCGTGTCCTCTCCTAATCATTATCCGTGTGTGTGGCGTGGGTGGTCTAACATGTAACCTGTGCGAGCAGCCGCGGGACGACCACCTCTGGACGGTGGAATTATAGTCCCGGGTCCCTCTGCTAGAGCGTGTGTGATATGTTCAGATTGTGCTCAGGATCGTGGTGATCTGAGCGTCAGGAAATGTGGCCGTCCACCTCGGCCTTTTCAGAACGATAGTAATGTTAGTATTGATAGTTATGGGTTGTTCTGATAATAATACTAATAATAATCATAGTAATAATAATAATGAGTATATCTCTCCCCGCGGTATTGACCGTCTCGGGAAAGGCGGCGTGGAGTGCTTCCCCTTATTTGGATTAAAGAAGAGATTCCACCCGTTCGGTTTCTCTATGTTTTGTATAGGAACCGAAAACAATGATATTCCTATTAATATTATCATTACTGTTAGTGGCTCTGCTGAAGAGAGGGTCTAGTGTTATTCAATTCTCTATAGGAATCCTGCAGTGCCCCCTGGTGGATTTAAAAATTCAACGCAGGCCATTTCTGATTGCTTAGAAGGGCTCTAAAAACAATGATGCAGAGGGTGTTGGTAGTGTAGTTATGTATGTTTTTTGGACTGTGTGAGGAAAGGATGGTCCTGAAGCGTTCCTGTGGACCCCTGTCGTCGTGGAGGAGGAGGAGGGTTCCCTCTGCAGTACCTGTAAACCTGTTGCATTGGCCTAAAAGGGCCACCTGTAGCACAAGCATTCACCTCATGTTGTGACCTGAATCGTTTCCCTATCTATGAAACCTGAGAAATTATCCTCGAGCCCTGATGTCTCGAGGGGGCCCCCAGTCTGGCAAAAACCTTCCTTGTGGTAGTGTGGATTTTAGAGATTAGAAAACCTAGCCCTGGGATAACCTGGCTCCCTGACATGTCAGGAATATCATAAATGGAGGAATAATAACAAGAGATAACAACCATAGTGACCCTCTAATATGTTTTCTATCAAACTCATAATTCCTAAGTCAAAGGGATGGTGGCTAATGATTTAAGTGTTTGAGGGTATGATGATGTTAATAATATCAATAATGATAATAATAATAATAATAATAATAATAAGAATAAGCTCCAAATCCTCCCTAGATGTTGTTGTTATCTTTAAGGTGGGGTTCTGAGTCTGAGAAAATTTGGAGGAATTAATGGCAATGTGTTGTGGTTATTATTGTGGTCCTAAGAGGTTAAGACTGGAAAATAGGAGGATTATTTATTCCTAGGGAGCTAAGTTATGTTTGTTGGACTACCCCAGGAAAAGTTACCTCTCTGGGGTGAAATTTCTATGTGTGTGTGCTGTGTAGGCCTAATCCCAGAGGGGAGATTGGTCTTGCTAGGTTACGATTTCCTATTGATTTGTGCCTGTGCGTGCTCTATGGTTGTGTTAAAATCCTAGGCAAGCGTTACAGTGCCCGGATGGCTGTTTCCAGTTGTAGGCTATGTGTCAGGTGTTGTCCAGGAGCTAGATTTTGGTAGAATTAGGCTCCTAAGTCCATCCTAATAGTGTGTGAGTATTTGTGCTATGACCACCGTGAGGGAAATGATATGATGTGAGAGGGGTGAGAGGACCGGTTATGTGATGTGTATTTAACCAAGAAATAAGATTAGAGAATTCTGTAGATCCTCCCATGTTAGAGAGTTTTGTAATCTCTTTGTGTTCATCTCTTTGCCAGGTTACTGTACCGAGATGGATGGATTTATTTTCTTTTATTTTGGACCATGTGTAGTGTGTCATAGACTCAGGAGGGTTGGGATATAGTGGATTTAATATCCTCGCTGAGCCGTGGCTGATAGTTTGATATTCAGGTTCATGTTCCAGTAAGAGTTACAGTACTGGAAGGGAAGGTTTCATATGTGTGATGTGTGTTGTTATCATTTAACAAGAGGAATACCATTTGGTGGATTAGCTTTTAGATTCCACCCCGGTCCTGGTATTATGTGTCATGCTGGTATTGTTGTAATCCTCGTGATAGTTACAGTGTGGAGAATTTATTAAGGTTAGAATATGTGTGTTGTACCATGAGTTTAAGGTTTGGACCAGGTGGATATAAGATCCTCCCTGTCCCTTAGTGGTGGGCCTAATCGGTTTGTTTTTGTCCCAGAGATGGTCAGCACATTAAGGTGTATAAATTTAGTTATGTGATGTGTCTTAGGGTTATCCTTGGAATCCTGGTTGTCAGTGGGATCAGGACTAACATGAATTCCAGTGGCTGGTTTACTGGCCACATTAGAACCCCAGTAGTGGTGTTATGGTCAGGGAAGGAATTTTTAGTTATGTGTCAGGTGTTACTGTGTGGTTGCTAGCTTCACTGTGTCGAGGATAGGAGTTCTTCTAGGCTCTGAGAGTGTGTTTATAGTGAATCAGGGATAGTCTGATACTAGGGAAAGATAGTGATGGTCACCCCTAGCTCTGTGTCAATCCAAATAAAAGGAAAACCAGGGACTCTAATCTAGGGAACCAGGAGGAGACCTGTGAACCTCCGTGATGTTATGCGGTCTAAACCCTTCGTCACAGAACTCTCAGTCAATATGGATTTGTGTCTACTGATTAGTGGTGGTATCAATATGTAGCTCTTTGTGTGCTCATCCCTGTGCTGGTTACAGTGGCGAGATGAGCAGAGCGAGGGAAAGTGTGGGCCCAATTCCTTTTACAGGATAAATTGGTTTTGGGAATTTGTATGTTTTTCTTTTCAATGTGCCGGTGTAGGATAAACACTTAGCCTTACAGTGTGGTTGGGATTGATAGGAAGGATATTATATTACAGGTGTTATGTGTGTAGTAGTATTGTCTTAAGGACCCGGTCAGGTGGATATAGGATCCTACCCTGGCCTGTAAGTGTGTGTGCATTACTGTGTTTTATCCCAGATCCAGATACAGTTCTGAGAAGAGGAAGTTGTTATGTGTAGTGTATTTAAGGTTGACCGTTGGCCGTGTGATTGGTTCAAGCATTAAGGGCAATCAGTTGTTATGGATCAGTGTTATGTGTCTGAGTTTAAGTGAGGACGTTCTGTGGCATGAGAAGGTCGTATGGGTCACCCCTAATCTCTGTTACTCACTCAGGACCAAAAGTAAGACTGGGGGATTCTCATCTTGGGGAGGAACGAACCCTTGCAGATCTCTGTGCACTCTCGAACCAGGAATAATTCTGCCTCAGTGTACCCTAATTTCTCATTACATCACAAACAGGAGAAAACATGGTTAAGAGAAGGATGGAAAAGGGGAATGGACCATGTGTCCTGGTGGTATGGTAGAAATGTAATCCTAAACCTGTATGCTGAGGGAATTATTAGTCTATTCAACAGTTCAATTATCCAGAAAACATCTTACAGGCATGATAGAAAAGACATGGAGGCAGAAGGTCAGAAGGAAGGCCCGAAGGCTAGTATTTATATACAGTAATGTGGATAATGTACATTAAACTTTCTCAGGGAAGAGAAGGAGGTCTCCCTGGAGGGGAGAATTGTATGTAAGGGATATGGTTATGGAAAATTGAGTTACAATATAGGGAAAGAAACCTGAATTAGACATATAAACTTATATTTACAAGGATATGATATAAAGTCAAAATACAATTATATACAGTATTTACAAGTTGACGAAAGAACTGATATTGTTCTGTTTGAAAAAACCATTCTTCTGAGATCCCGACCCCCTCCAGTTTTGTGTTCTATTGGTGAACTAATGTAATGTGACTAGTGATACTTGTCATGGATGTGGGACATTAATTAATAGATTAAGGGTTCTTCCAGCCGAGGTTTTAGAACCTGGGGCCGGGGGAAAAATTTTTTAGCTGAGTCTAAGTACTTGTGTCCATCAGGATATGGTTGTGTTGGGGCATTATAACTAGTGTCTATTGGAATTTATGTGTGTGTATTTAAGGTGATTCTAGGGTTGTAGGAGGTCACCCCCAGGGGACAGTACAATACAAGGGCGGGGGGTGATATTGGGGGTGGTTTGGCCAGGGGTGGGGGGGATATGCCTCGGAACATGAGGTTATCAGGGTTGGGCAGGGGTTGTAGGGAAAGTTTCTTTCCCTTGGAGTGGGGGTTCAGGGGTCGTGGGGGCCAGATTGGGGTGGATGGGACTTGGGTTGGCTTGGATCTCGTATCCAGTGGCACAGGGGGTTTGGGGGGCAATTTTTGGGCGGGGCTGTGGGGCACGGGGGGGAGGGAGAAAAAACAAAAAATGTATTGTACTTCTTCATCCCTGGGGGTTGTGGTGGAAACCTGTGTGCTTCTCCAGTCAGGGCCGGAGTCCTCTAAGATGTTGTAGACAGGAGAGGGAGGAGAGAGAAAAAAGGAGAAAATGGTTAGAGAGAAGAAAATGAGACAAGTGTATGAGCATATGTATTATAAGAATTTCGGTGTGCGGTGACGGCGGTGTGGCGAGGGGGAGAAGGTAAAGAGAAGGGGTTAGGGGGCAGGATTATTTTGTAGTGTGATAAGGGCCACCTAGTAGGGGAATAATTATTAAATCTGTCCGAGGGAGGGGGATGGGGGTTGCTCCTATTTTTATATTGGACCATATTCTAAGAAGGCAGAGTATTCCGTCGAGATGTTGGCAGGATTGTGTGGGATATTTGCCATGGTTGGACCACAAAGAGAGTGGAGGTGCTAGAGTTAGTCCGCCTGCCCTAGGGCACATTATATTCTAAGCGGACGAATGTACTGCCATACACAATCTATCCCTCAGTCAATACCTCCCTGACATTCTCATGGCCGGGTCCACCCGAGTGTTGTCTCTGTCGGACTCAGAGAGTGGGGAAGGGGAGTGGTCCCGGGACTTAACATTAATTTGTTTGTGGACCTGTCGAATTGTTCAAAGAAAAAGTGAGCTATTCCGTGGAGATCTGGTCAGAACTATGACTGAAGGATGGCCATGGTTGGACTGGGTTAGGTTTCTGTGCTTTGAGTTATCCTGCCGTCCATTACCCCATGTAGGAGCAAGGCACCGTTATAAGCAGGAGGACGTACTGCCATACACCAGTAGTTCTGCCAATGTTGTTCCAGACCTAGGATCTCCTCCGGGGTCACCGTGGGCTGGGGCTTAATGTCAAATTATGGGGCAGGTCATCGGTCCGGGTTGTTTCGTAAGGTTTATGTGGAACCTGAATGGGGAGGGATGCCTAGCCGGAATATTCAATTAAATATCCGGTCCGGGTAGGGAATTATTTTAATAATGTGGTAACCAATTGTTAGCATCTCCCTGTTGTCATATTTTAGGTGTCTGGGAATGGATTAAAAAATGGAGGAGGTGAAAAGGGGAAAATTTACCATAGGGTAAGGGATACCCCAGAGAAGAGGGAAGAGAATAATATGTGAGAGTTTTAGGTTAATGATAGTGTCTAGGGAAACTATGATAATGAGATGGAACTAATTGTGAGTTATGTGTAAAGTGGTGGCCCTCCCGGTGGTAATAATATTAATATAGGAATGTTAGGAGAAAGATATCATTTTCCTGGGGTTCAGATAAGGGGCCTGTCCGGGGTTGAACCTGCTGTTGTGGGGTACACAGGAGGGAAAGGGGAAAGGAAAATTATTTATAAGGAGTTAAGTTGTTAGCCTACTTCATGTAATTAGGAGGTTATGGTCTGTTAGGAGAGGGATCAGAGCACGTAGATCTTCCAGAGTTGCCAGATCCTTTTCCCCATTTCGTCATGCCAGTGGACCCCGTCTTCCCTGATGTTAACCTCCTCAGTAGAGAGGGCTGGAATGTGTGGGTATTTGTTTAAGGCCCTATTGATATCCCTGAGATTTTTCTGGGAGTCTGCCTTCAGTTTGGGAGAGAAATTGAGGAGGGGGAAATATATTTTGGCCTTGGGGAATTTTCTTTGGGCTGTGGTATAAACTGATTCTAATAGTGTCTCAAAGGAGGAGGACACAGGTTGGTACCTATGGTTGAATCCAAAGGACATAATTAGCCTGCGAACTGACTCATCCTTATCCTTCAGCTGATTGAGGAGGGTAAGGGCATGTGTCAGGGTAGCCCCTGAGTAGCTGGCTACCTGGACATGTCTATTGGGAATGTAGGGGAGATAGCGTAGGTTGGAGTCACCAATAATGAGGTTTCTCCTGGTGGGTGTCAAGGTCCAAGATTCTTTATTTTGTGGGGGGAACATTTCGCGTTTGACCAGACCTGGGGTGTTTTGGCTAGGGGGGATGGGGCCCTCATTTGAGGTGGTTGTTTGGTTCAAGGTGGAAGTAGCATCGGCTAACTTCTTCATTATAATGGTAGGGGAAGGGGCATTAGAGGGTTGTTGGGATGGGGGGATGTCCATGAGGTGGGTTTGGATTTGGGCAATAGTGGGGGAAGTGCCAATTGGGGGTGGGAGGGGTTGTTCATCCATTTTCGGTTCTGTCTCTATAGTGATGGGCGGGGACAGGATGAGCTCGAACTCCGTTTCTAGGAAGGAGGATTCTATGTTAAGTCCCCCGTCCGAGGGGCCCGCTCTGCTCGGGGAGCCGTAGGGGGCGAGGTTCGGCATAGTCGGGGGAGGAGAGGGGGTGTGTGATGGGGGGCTAGGATTCACAGGGGAGTTGGGGGGGGCCTCCAGTTGTTGGGACGGGGTAAGGGGGTTCCAAAAGGAATCAGGGACTTTGCGTCTAGCTAGGGAAAGGAGGTTGGCGGTTACTCCTCCTTCAACTTTTTCACTCGCAATTTTGCACGCTTGTGCCCAGGCTGGCAGGGGGTCCTGACACCTAATGTGAGACAGGCGTTCTATGTGGTGTTCTACTCTGGTCGTGAAATGGTCATCGAGGATGCCATAGCACTTGGCTATCCATTCCCCGGATGCTTCTTTTAGCCTGTCCATTGCTCCCTGACATTGGGTGGTAAGGATAAAGGAGTTGGCCATGTCTAAAATTTTGGATTCGTAGCCTTCTGGAGTGATGTTCAACCTAGTGAAACACCACGTGTTGTCTAGGTGACTAACCGCTTCGATTAGGTCAACTAAGATAAGGACTGTGGGAGGTGGTTCAGGGGTCGGTGGTCTCCTTCTGGGAGTGGGGTTGGGGTTTGGGGCAGAAACAGCAACCTTGGAGGTTCTGTTGGGAGGGGGAGGGGGAGGGGGAGTGTCATCCTCTGGGGTGGAGGAAAATTGGACATGGGCTTGTGTTTGACGTTTGGGCCTAGAGGGTATGGAACCCGGGGGAAATAACGGGGGAATGGTGGATTGGGAGGAGGGGGAGGAAGAGGATGTGGAGGTGTTAAGGGAAGTTAACCTATCGCGAGGGGCCAGAGGGTTTTTACGGGGGTTAAAGGGGGGGCAATGTACACTCTTGGGGTTACGGTTGGTGGAGTGGGGGGGCTGTTTGGGGTCAGAGGGTGGATCTGGGTAAGGTTCTTCCTCTGGGGTGGGGGCTCGGGGAGGGTACCAATCCTCCTCCTCGTAATCCCAGGACACGGCCCTAGTTTCGTAATATTGTACTGGGTGGGAGGGTTGGTTTGTTCTGGGGCGTGGTGGGGGGTATTCTTCATATCTGGGATGGACATAATGTCTAACTCTCCTAGTCGCCCTGCCTCTAGGGGTATGAGGGTATTCGCTCATGGTGGTAATTTGGTTCCCTGATTATTGATAGACCCACATTAGGTAAACAGGAAAAAAAAAGAAAAGGGAGAAAAAAGACATTAATATAGGGAACAAAACCTGTGGGAGGGTTAGGGTTAGGGTTATGTTTACAGTTACAAAAAATGGATAATAAACAATGGTGCCATCATGGTAATTCAACAGAGAAGGGTAAAGTCAGAGTCAGAAGTGGGTTCCAAGCCCTGTCATTTAGTCCCGGTGGAGTCCTAGCCATGGCTATTCGGTGTTGATGAATGTGACATTCGGGTCACTCTTGACAGGGGTATGGGTTTGAAACCCAGGTATCATGGGGTTTAATTATTGGGGGTGAGGGGAAGGCACTGCCGGTCTCCCAGTTCCATCTTTTAGGTTATGGTGGGCTCTACAGGGGTTGTACTAAGGTAGGGTTCTCGGCCCTTATTGGGGTGTGAGGTGAAGGATGCTGAGAGACCTCAGGTCTGTTTTTAGGGGGTCAAATGGGTGACAATGGGGGTGTCGGGTCCTCAGTAGGAAAACTGCCCGTCTCAGGGTGTTTCATGGCCTTTAATCCCTAGACACCCTCTTGGCAGCGGCCCTCACAGCTACGGGTACCAGGTGTAGCTGCGCCCGACACCCAGATCAATGGGTGTTGTATTATGGGAAATATTTAGGAGTGGGCAGGGGCTGAATTTGGTCAGGGGAAAAGGGGGGTTCCAAATTAGGTGAGAGGGCCTGCCTTAAAGGTCAGGTACCCATCAGGGGCAAGGGGGGCAAAAACTAATCTTGAGCGGCGCGCAGCGCCGCACGTCGGTTCTCGAGTGGGCGTCAGATCTCGAGGTACGGGGGGAAGGGGAGGGGGTTGAATCGGGTGGGAGAGCCTGCCTTAAAGGTCAGGTACCCGTCTGGGGCAAAGGGGGCCAGAACCAGTCTGAAGCGGCGCGTAGCGCCGCACGACGGTTCTCGAGTGGCCGGCGGTGCTCGAGTGTGGAGCGGGTTTGGTGGCTTGGGGCTTGGTTGAGGGGGCTGGGCGGGAGGCCTGGTGACCCCTGGTGGGTCCCGGCTGGGTGTAGACGCCGTGGTTCGTGGCGTTTTGGTTTGTACCGCGTAACTCGAGTCTCGAGGTCAGTCAAGGCAAGCGGGCAAGTGGTCGGGCAAGCAAGCGAAGGGAAAGGCAGACAGACAGGCAATGAAGCAAGCAGGCAGGCAGGCAGACAGTAAAAAACATTGTAAAACATTACACCCGTTATTGGTCATGGGGGAGAAGTAGAAGTTATGGTTAGGGTTAGGGTTAAGGCTGGAGCTCCCGGACCGGAGCAGGTGTCCTCCTCCATGTGCAGGTGGTGCCGTGGCGGTCGGCCATTTTGTGGCCAGCTTTATGGACGACGTGGCATGTGTTGGTTTGGCCTTGGACTTGGTCTCCGGGCCTGAAATGTGTGGTGTAATGGATTGTGGAGCCCCTTAAGGGGGACTTTAGGTGTGGTTAGTGCGGGCTTTCGGTGGGAAGGGGAAATGCTGTTGGTTCGGTCGGATTGGGCCTAAGTGCTAGGTGAAGCCTTATTTGCTTATTTTGTGGTAGCGGCTCGGTGGAGGTGGACGAGGGTAATTTCAACCGGGGTGGGGGGGCTTTGTGCGCGGGCGAGCGAGATTTCGAGGGTCTGGGTCGTCGGTGTGAGGTGTTCGGTAGGGTCGGGGCTCGAACTCACCGCTTTTGGTTTGGTGGTTAGTTTTGTTTTCTTTGTCTTTTCCTCCCGGGAGTGGCTCTAGCCTGTGGTTGTGAGGCGAGCTATTAGCAGGGCGAGGTGGGGTGAGGCCGTCAGGCAGGACCGACTTTTTGCGGGACAGGGCAGGGCGGGGTCGGGCAGGGCAGGGTAGGGCAGGGTAGCGCCGGGCGAGGCGGCTTTGAGTGGTTCCTCCTCGTTTGACCGGGCACAGCACGGCACGACACGGCACGGCACGGCGTTGTGGCCGTCGTGGTTGCTGCTTGCGATGCTGTTGGTTTGCCAGTTATGTGGCTGCTTGTGTGTTGAAGAGTGGCGACGCCCCGCCCCTCACTTAACGCGCGCGCGCGTGCGTGCGCGTGCGGGGCTTTCCGACGGTGGGGGGGAGGAGGAGGGGGGGAGGGAGGGGGGGAGGAGGAGGGGGGGGCCAGGTGATGGAGGCGAGGATGCTGCGCCTCTTGCTTGGTGGGGATGGATGGATGGATGGATGGATGGATGGATGGGCATGATGCTGCTGCCTCTTTTACGCACGTGCTTTGGCGTGCTCGTGGCTCGGGTGCGCGTGACGTGGGGGAGCGGGGGAGTGGGGGGGGCGTCGGGGCGCTCGTGGCGCTCCTGGCCGAGGCCCGTGTGGCCTCGCGCGGGTGGGGAATGGCGCATGGTTCGAGCCCGCTTTCTGGCACGCTGTTCGAGCGTGGCGGCTTCCACGGTAACCATGGCAACCTAGTAGCCGGCGGCTAGGCTAGGTTGGAACGACGCGGCGCGGCGCGGCGCCGTGACGGGATTCGGTGGGGGTCGGGGGGGTCGGGGGGGTGGGGGGTGGGACACCGTGTCGTGTCCGGTGGGGCGTTGGGGCCGGGGGCTTATTCGCTTGGGACTTTTGGGGAAGGATGATTGTGATTTTTGGGTTTGGAATCGCTATCCTCCAGCAGCAACCCGGAAACGGAAGTGCTCTGGGTCGGGGTCACGCGGCTACGTCATAGAGTCGGCTTTTTTAATTCCCTCGGAGATAACGGAATGGAGTTATTGATCTAAGGTTTGTTAGGGGTGATTGGCGAGCCGCTAAAGGGTTTTCCCACCTTCGAGGGCCCGTGTCCTCTCCTAATCATTATCCGTGTGTGTGGCGTGGGTGGTCTAACATGTAACCTGTGCGAGCAGCCGCGGGACGACCACCTCTGGACGGTGGAATTATAGTCCCGGGTCCCTCTGCTAGAGCGTGTGTGATATGTTCAGATTGTGCTCAGGATCGTGGTGATCTGAGCGTCAGGAAATGTGGCCGTCCACCTCGGCCTTTTCAGAACGATAGTAATGTTAGTATTGATAGTTATGGGTTGTTCTGATAATAATACTAATAATAATCATAGTAATAATAATAATGAGTATATCTCTCCCCGCGGTATTGACCGTCTCGGGAAAGGCGGCGTGGAGTGCTTCCCCTTATTTGGATTAAAGAAGAGATTCCACCCGTTCGGTTTCTCTATGTTTTGTATAGGAACCGAAAACAATGATATTCCTATTAATATTATCATTACTGTTAGTGGCTCTGCTGAAGAGAGGGTCTAGTGTTATTCAATTCTCTATAGGAATCCTGCAGTGCCCCCTGGTGGATTTAAAAATTCAACGCAGGCCATTTCTGATTGCTTAGAAGGGCTCTAAAAACAATGATGCAGAGGGTGTTGGTAGTGTAGTTATGTATGTTTTTTGGACTGTGTGAGGAAAGGATGGTCCTGAAGCGTTCCTGTGGACCCCTGTCGTCGTGGAGGAGGAGGAGGGTTCCCTCTGCAGTACCTGTAAACCTGTTGCATTGGCCTAAAAGGGCCACCTGTAGCACAAGCATTCACCTCATGTTGTGACCTGAATCGTTTCCCTATCTATGAAACCTGAGAAATTATCCTCGAGCCCTGATGTCTCGAGGGGGCCCCCAGTCTGGCAAAAACCTTCCTTGTGGTAGTGTGGATTTTAGAGATTAGAAAACCTAGCCCTGGGATAACCTGGCTCCCTGACATGTCAGGAATATCATAATTGGAGGAATAATAACAAGAGATAACAACCATAGTAACCCTCTAATATGTTTTCTATCACACTCATAATTCCTAAGTCCAAGGGATGGTGGCTAATGATTTAAGTGTTTGAGGGTATGATGATGTTAATAATATCAATAATGATAATAATAATAATAATTATAATAAGAATAAGCTCCAAATCCTCCCTAGATGTTGTTGTTATCTTTAAGGTGGGGTTCTGAGTCTGAGAAAATTTGGAGGAATTAATGGCAATGTGTTGTGGTTATTATTGTGGTCCTAAGAGGTTAAGACTGGAAAATGAGAGGATTATTTATTCCTAGGGAGCTAAGTTATGTTTGTTGGACTACCCCAGGAAAAGTTACCTCTCTGGGGTGAATTTTCTATGTGTGTGTGCTGTGTAGGCCTAATCCCAGAGGGGAGATTGGCCTTGCTAGGTTACGATTTCCTATTGATTTGTGCCTGTGCGTGCTCTATGGTTGTGTTAAAATCCTAGGCAAGCGTTACAGTGCCCGGATGGCTGTTTCCAGTTGTAGGCTATGTGTCAGGTGTTGTCCAGGAGCTAGATTTTGGTAGAATTAGGCTCCTAAGTCCATCCTAATAGTGTGTGAGTATTTGTGCTATGACCACCGTGAGGGAAATGATATGATGTGAGAGGGGTGAGAGGACCGGTTATGTGATGTGTATTTAACCAAGAAATAAGATTAGAGAATTCTGTAGATCCTCCCATGTTAGAGAGTTTTGTAATCTCTTTGTGTTCATCTCTTTGCCAGGTTACTGTACCGAGATGGATGGATTTATTTTCTTTTATTTTGGACCATGTGTAGTGTGTCATAGACTCAGGAGGGTTGGGATATAGTGGATTTAATATCCTCGCTGAGCCGTGGCTGATAGTTTGATATTCAGGTTCATGTTCCAGTAAGAGTTACAGTACTGGAAGGGGAGGTTTCATATGTGTGATGTGTGTTGTTATCATTTAACACGAGGAATACCATTTGGTGGATTAGCTTTTAGATTCCACCCCGGTCCTGGTATTATGTGTCATGCTGGTATTGTTGTAATCCTCGTGATAGTTACAGTGTGGAGAATTTATTAAGGTTAGAATATGTGTGTTGTACCATGAGTTTAAGGTTTGGACCAGGTGGATATAAGATCCTCCCTGTCCCTTAGTGGTGGGCCTAATCGGTTTGTTTTTGTCCCAGAGATGGTCAGCACATTAAGGTGTATAAATTTAGTTATGTGATGTGTCTTAGGGTTATCCTTGGAATCCTGGTTGTCAGTGGGATCAGGACTAACATGAATTCCAGTGGCTGGTTTACTGGCCACATTAGAACCCCAGTAGTGGTGTTATTGTCAGGGAAGGAATTTTTAGTTATGTGTCAGGTGTTACTGTGTGGTTGCTAGCTTCACTGTGTCGAGGATAGGAGTTCTTCTAGGCTCTGAGAGTGTGTTTATAGTGAATCAGGGATAGTCTGATACTAGGGAAAGATAGTGATGGTCACCCCTAGCTCTGTGTCAATCCAAATAAAAGGAAAACCAGGGACTCTAATCTAGGGAACCAGGAGGAGACCTGTGAACCTCCGTGATGTTATGCGGTCTAAACCCTTCGTCACAGAACTCTCAGTCAATATGGATTTGTGTCTACTGATTAGTGGTGGTATCAATATGTAGCTCTTTGTGTGCTCATCCCTGTGCTGGTTACAGTGGCGGGATGAGCAGAGCGAGGGAAAGTGTGGGCCCAATTCCTTTTACAGGATAAATTGGTTTTGGGAATTTGTATGTTTTTCTTTTCAATGTGCCGGTGTAGGATAAACACTTAGCCTTACAGTGTGGTTGGGATTGATAGGAAGGATATTATATTACAGGTGTTATGTGTGTAGTAGTATTGTCTTAAGGACCCGGTCAGGTGGATATAGGATCCTACCCTGGCCTGTAAGTGTGTGTGCATTACTGTGTTTTATCCCAGATCCAGATACAGTTCTGAGAAGAGGAAGTTGTTATGTGTAGTGTATTTAAGGTTGACCGTTGGCCGTGTGATTGGTTCAAGCATTAAGGGCAATCAGTTGTTATGGATCAGTGTTATGTGTCTGAGTTTAAGTGAGGACGTTCTGTGGCATGAGAAGGTCGTATGGGTCACCCCTAATCTCTGTTACTCACTCAGGACCAAAAGTAAGACTGGGGGATTCTCATCTTGGGGAGGAACGAACCCTTGCAGATCTCTGTGCACTCTCGAACCAGGAATAATTCTGCCTCAGTGTACCCTAATTTCTCATTACATCACAAACAGGAGAAAACATGGTTAAGAGAAGGATGGAAAAGGGGAATGGACCATGTGTCCTGGTGGTATGGTAGAAATGTAATCCTAAACCTGTATGCTGAGGGAATTATTAGTCTATTCAACAGTTCAATTATCCAGAAAACATCTTACAGGCATGATAGAAAACACATGGAGGCAGAAGGTCAGAAGGAAGGCCCGAAGGCTAGTATTTATATAAAGTAATGTGGATAATGTACATTAAACTTTCTCAGGGAAGAGAAGGAGGTCTCCCTGGAGGGGAGAATTGTATGTAAGGGATATGGTTATGGAAAATTGAGTTACAATATAGGGAAAGAAACCTGAATTAGACATATAAACTTATATTTACAAGGATATGATATAAAGTCAAAATACAATTATATACAGTATTTACAAGTTGACGAAAGAACTGATATTGTTCTGTTTGAAAAAACCATTCTTCTGAGATCCCGACCCCCTCCAGTTTTGTGTTCTATTGGTGAACTAATGTAATGTGACCAGTGATACTTGTCATGGATGTGGGACATTAATTAATAGATTAAAGGTTCTTCCAGCCGAGGTTTTAGAACCTGGGGCCGGGGAAAAGTTTTTAGCTGAGTCTAAGTACTTGTGTCCATCAGGATATGGTTGTGTTGGGGCATTATAACTAGTGTCTATTGGAATTTATGTGTGTGTATTTAAGGTGATTCTAGGGTTGTAGGAGGTCACCCCCAGGGGACAGTACAATACAAGGGCGGGGGGTGATATTGGGGGTGGTTTGGCCAGGGGTGGGGGGGATATGCCTCGGAACATGAGGTTATCAGGGTTGGGCAGGGGTTGTAGGGAAAGTTTCTTTCCCTTGGAGTGGGGGTTCAGGGGTCGTGGGGACCAGATTGGGGTGGATGGGACTTGGGTTGGCTTGGATCTCGTATCCAGTGGCACAGGGGGTTTGGGGGGCAATTTTTGGGCGGGGCTGTGGGGCACGGGGGGGAGGGAGAAAAAACAAAAAATGTATTGTACTTCTTCATCCCTGGGGGTTGTGGTGGAAACCTGTGTGCTTCTCCAGTCAGGGCCGGAGTCCTCTAAGATGTTGTAGACAGGAGAGGGAGGAGAGAGAAAAGGAGAAAATGGTTAGAGAGAAGAAAATGAGACAAGTGTATGAGCATATGTATTATAAGAATTTCGGTGTGCGGTGACGGCGGTGTGGCGAGGGGGAGAAGGTAAAGAGAAGGGGTTAGGGGGCAGGATTATTTTGTAGTGTGATAAGGGCCACCTAGTAGGGGAATAATTATTAAATCTGTCCGAGGGAGGGGGATGGGGGTTGCTCCTATTTTTATATTGGACCATATTCTAAGAAGGCAGAGTATTCCGTCGAGATGTTGGCAGGATTGTGTGGGATATTTGCCATGGTTGGACCACAAAGAGAGTGGAGGTGCTAGAGTTAGTCCGCCTGCCCTAGGGCACATTATATTCTAAGCGGACGAATGTACTGCCATACACAATCTATCCCTCAGTCAATACCTCCCTGACATTCTCATGGCCGGGTCCACCCGAGTGTTGTCTCTGTCGGACTCAGAGAGTGGGGAAGGGGAGTGGTCCCGGGACTTAACATTAATTTGTTTGTGGACCTGTCGAATTGTTCAAAGAAAAAGTGAGCTATTCCGTGGAGATCTGGTCAGAACTATGACTGAAGGATGGCCATGGTTGGACTGGGTTAGGTTTCTGTGCTTTGAGTTATCCTGCCGTCCATTACCCCATGTAGGAGCAAGGCACCGTTATAAGCAGGAGGACGTACTGCCATACACCAGTAGTTCTGCCAATGTTGTTCCAGACCTAGGATCTCCTCCGGGGTCACCGTGGGCTGGGGCTTAATGTCAAATTATGGGGCAGGTCATCGGTCCGGGTTGTTTCGTAAGGTTTATGTGGAACCTGAATGGGGAGGGATGCCTAGCCGGAATATTCAATTAAATATCCGGTCCGGGTAGGGAATTATTTTAATAATGTGGTAACCAATTGTTAGCATCTCCCTGTTGTCATATTTTAGGTGTCTGGGAATGGATTGAAAAATGGAGGAGGTAAAAAGGGAAAAATTACCATAGGGTAAGGGATACCCCAGAGAAGAGGGAAGAGAATAATATGTGAGAGTTTTAGGTTAATGATAGTGTCTAGGGAAACTATGATAATGAGATGGAACTAATTGTGAGTTATGTGTAAAGTGGTGGCCCTCCCGGTGGTAATAATATTAATATAGGAATGTTAGGAGAAAGATATCATTTTCCTGGGGTTCAGATAAGGGGCCTGTCCGGGGTTGAACCTGCTGTTGTGGGGTACACAGGAGGGAAAGGGGAAAGGAAAATTATTTATAAGGAGTTAAGTTGTTAGCCTACTTCATGTAATTAGGAGGTTATGGTCTGTTAGGAGAGGGATCAGAGCACGTAGATCTTCCAGAGTTGCCAGATCCTTTTCCCCATTTCGTCATGCCAGTGGACCCCGTCTTCCCTGATGTTAACCTCCTCAGTAGAGAGGGCTGGAATGTGTGGGTATTTGTTTAAGGCCCTATTGATATCCCTGAGATTTTTCTGGGAGTCTGCCTTCAGTTTGGGAGAGAAATTGAGGAGGGGGAAATATATTTTGGCCTTGGGGAATTTTCTTTGGGCTGTGGTATAAACTGATTCTAATAGTGTCTCAAAGGAGGAGGACACAGGTTGGTACCTATGGTTGAATCCAAAGGACATAATTAGCCTGCGAACTGACTCATCCTTATCCTTCAGCTGATTGAGGAGGGTAAGGGCATGTGTCAGGGTAGCCCCTGAGTAGCTGGCTACCTGGACATGTCTATTGGGAATGTAGGGGAGATAGCGTAGGTTGGAGTCACCAATAATGAGGTTTCTCCTGGTGGGTGTCAAGGTCCAAGATTCTTTATTTTGTGGGGGGAACATTTCGCGTTTGACCAGACCTGGGGTGTTTTGGCTAGGGGGGATGGGGCCCTCATTTGAGGTGGTTGTTTGGTTCAAGGTGGAAGTAGCATCGGCTAACTTCTTCATTATAATGGTAGGGGAAGGGGCATTAGAGGGTTGTTGGGATGGGGGGATGTCCATGAGGTGGGTTTGGATTTGGGCAATAGTGGGGGAAGTGCCAATTGGGGGTGGGAGGGGTTGTTCATCCATTTTCGGTTCTGTCTCTATAGTGATGGGCGGGGACAGGATGAGCTCGAACTCCGTTTCTAGGAAGGAGGATTCTATGTTAAGTCCCCCGTCCGAGGGGCCCGCTCTGCTCGGGGAGCCGTAGGGGGCGAGGTTCGGCATAGTCGGGGGAGGAGAGGGGGTGTGTGATGGGGGGCTAGGATTCACAGGGGAGTTGGGGGGGGCCTCCAGTTGTTGGGACGGGGTAAGGGGGTTCCAAAAGGAATCAGGGACTTTGCGTCTAGCTAGGGAAAGGAGGTTGGCGGTTACTCCTCCTTCAACTTTTTCACTCGCAATTTTGCACGCTTGTGCCCAGGCTGGCAGGGGGTCCTGACACCTAATGTGAGACAGGCGTTCTATGTGGTGTTCTACTCTGGTCGTGAAATGGTCATCGAGGATGCCATAGCACTTGGCTATCCATTCCCCGGATGCTTCTTTTAGCCTGTCCATTGCTCCCTGACATTGGGTGGTAAGGATAAAGGAGTTGGCCATGTCTAAAATTTTGGATTCGTAGCCTTCTGGAGTGATGTTCAACCTAGTGAAACACCACGTGTTGTCTAGGTGACTAACCGCTTCGATTAGGTCAACTAAGATAAGGACTGTGGGAGGTGGTTCAGGGGTCGGTGGTCTCCTTCTGGGAGTGGGGTTGGGGTTTGGGGCAGAAACAGCAACCTTGGAGGTTCTGTTGGGAGGGGGAGGGGGAGGGGGAGTGTCATCCTCTGGGGTGGAGGAAAATTGGACATGGGCTTGTGTTTGACGTTTGGGCCTAGAGGGTATGGAACCCGGGGGAAATAACGGGGGAATGGTGGATTGGGAGGAGGGGGAGGAAGAGGATGTGGAGGTGTTAAGGGAAGTTAACCTATCGCGAGGGGCCAGAGGGTTTTTACGGGGGTTAAAGGGGGGGCAATGTACACTCTTGGGGTTACGGTTGGTGGAGTGGGGGGGCTGTTTGGGGTCAGAGGGTGGATCTGGGTAAGGTTCTTCCTCTGGGGTGGGGGCTCGGGGAGGGTACCAATCCTCCTCCTCGTAATCCCAGGACACGGCCCTAGTTTCGTAATATTGTACTGGGTGGGAGGGTTGGTTTGTTCTGGGGCGTGGTGGGGGGTATTCTTCATATCTGGGATGGACATAATGTCTAACTCTCCTAGTCGCCCTGCCTCTAGGGGTATGAGGGTATTCGCTCATGGTGGTAATTTGGTTCCCTGATTATTGATAGACCCACATTAGGTAAACAGGAAAAAAAGAAAAGGGAGAAAAAAGACATTAATATAGGGAACAAAACCTGTGGGAGGGTTAGGGTTAGGGTTATGTTTACAGTTACAAAAAATGGATAATAAACAATGGTGCCATCATGGTAATTCAACAGAGAAGGGTAAAGTCAGAGTCAGAAGTGGGTTCCAAGCCCTGTCATTTAGTCCCGGTGGAGTCCTAGCCATGGCTATTCGGTGTTGATGAATGTGACATTCGGGTCACTCTTGACAGGGGTATGGGTTTGAAACCCAGGTATCATGGGGTTTAATTATTGGGGGTGAGGGGAAGGCACTGCCGGTCTCCCAGTTCCATCTTTTAGGTTATGGTGGGCTCTACAGGGGTTGTACTAAGGTAGGGTTCTCGGCCCTTATTGGGGTGTGAGGTGAAGGATGCTGAGAGACCTCAGGTCTGTTTTTAGGGGGTCAAATGGGTGACAATGGGGGTGTCGGGTCCTCAGTAGGAAAACTGCCCGTCTCAGGGTGTTTCATGGCCTTTAATCCCTAGACACCCTCTTGGCAGCGGCCCTCACAGCTACGGGTACCAGGTGTAGCTGCGCCCGACACCCAGATCAATGGGTGTTGTATTATGGGAAATATTTAGGAGTGGGCAGGGGCTGAATTTGGTCAGGGGAAAAGGGGGTTCCAAATTAGGTGAGAGGGCCTGCCTTAAAGGTCAGGTACCCATCAGGGGCAAGGGGGGCAAAAACTAATCTTGAGCGGCGCGCAGCGCCGCACGTCGGTTCTCGAGTGGGCGTCAGATCTCGAGGTACGGGGGGAAGGGGAGGGGGTTGAATCGGGTGGGAGAGCCTGCCTTAAAGGTCAGGTACCCGTCTGGGGCAAAGGGGGCCAGAACCAGTCTGAAGCGGCGCGTAGCGCCGCACGACGGTTCTCGAGTGGGCGGCGGTGCTCGAGTGTGGAGCGGGTTTGGTGGCTTGGGGCTTGGTTGAGGGGGCTGGGCGGGAGGCCTGGTGACCCCTGGTGGGTCCCGGCTGGGTGTAGACGCCGTGGTTCGTGGCGTTTTGGTTTGTACCGCGTAACTCGAGTCTCGAGGTCAGTCAAGGCAAGCGGGCAAGTGGTCGGGCAAGCAAGCGAAGGGAAAGGCAGACAGACAGGCAATGAAGCAAGCAGGCAGGCAGGCAGACAGTAAAAAACATTGTAAAACATTACACCCGTTATTGGTCATGGGGGAGAAGTAGAAGTTATGGTTAGGGTTAGGGTTAAGGCTGGAGCTCCCGGACCGGAGCAGGTGTCCTCCTCCATGTGCAGGTGGTGCCGTGGCGGTCGGCCATTTTGTGGCCAGCTTTATGGACGACGTGGCATGTGTTGGTTTGGCCTTGGACTTGGTCTCCGGGCCTGAAATGTGTGGTGTAATGGATTGTGGAGCCCCTTAAGGGGGACTTTAGGTGTGGTTAGTGCGGGCTTTCGGTGGGAAGGGGAAATGCTGTTGGTTCGGTCGGATTGGGCCTAAGTGCTAGGTGAAGCCTTATTTGCTTATTTTGTGGTAGCGGCTCGGTGGAGGTGGACGAGGGTAATTTCAACCGGGGTGGGGGGGCTTTGTGCGCGGGCGAGCGAGATTTCGAGGGTCTGGGTCGTCGGTGTGAGGTGTTCGGTAGGGTCGGGGCTCGAACTCACCGCTTTTGGTTTGGTGGTTAGTTTTGTTTTCTTTGTCTTTTCCTCCCGGGAGTGGCTCTAGCCTGTGGTTGTGAGGCGAGCTATTAGCAGGGCGAGGTGGGGTGAGGCCGTCAGGCAGGACCGACTTTTTGCGGGACAGGGCAGGGCGGGGTCGGGCAGGGCAGGGTAGGGCAGGGTAGCGCCGGGCGAGGCGGCTTTGAGTGGTTCCTCCTCGTTTGACCGGGCACAGCACGGCACGACACGGCACGGCACGGCGTTGTGGCCGTCGTGGTTGCTGCTTGCGATGCTGTTGGTTTGCCAGTTATGTGGCTGCTTGTGTGTTGAAGAGTGGCGACGCCCCGCCCTCACTTGACGCGCGCGCGCGTGCGTGCGCGTGCGGGGCTTTCCGACGGTGGGGGGGAGGAGGAGGGGGGGAGGGAGGGGGGGAGGAGGAGGGGGGGGGCCAGGTGATGGAGGCGAGGATGCTGCGCCTCTTGCTTGGTGGGGATGGATGGATGGATGGATGGATGGATGGATGGGCATGATGCTGCTGCCTCTTTTACGCACGTGCTTTGGCGTGCTCGTGGCTCGGGTGCGCGTGACGTGGGGGAGGGGGGAGTGGGGGGGGCGTCGGGGCGCTCGTGGCGCTCCTGGCCGAGGCCCGTGTGGCCTCGCGCGGGTGGGGAATGGCGCATGGTTCGAGCCCGCTTTCTGGCACGCTGTTCGAGCGTGGCGGCTTCCACGGTAACCATGGCAACCTAGTAGCCGGCGGCTAGGCTAGGCTGGAACGACGCGGCGCGGCGCGGCGCCGTGACGGGATTCGGTGGGGGTCGGGGGGGTCGGGGGGGTGGGGGTGGGACACCGTGTCGTGTCCGGTGGGGCGTTGGGGCCGGGGGCTTATTCGCTTGGGACTTTTGGGGAAAGATGATTGTGATTTTTGGGTTTGGAATCGCTATCCTCCAGCAGCAACCCGGAAACGGAAGTGCTCTGGGTCGGGGTCACGCGGCTACGTCATAGAGTCGGCTTTTTTAATTCCCTCGGAGATAACGGAATGGAGTTATTGATCTAAGGTTTGTTAGGGGTGATTGGCGAGCCGCTAAAGGGTTTTCCCACCTTCGAGGGCCCGTGTCCTCTCCTAATCATTATCCGTGTGTGTGGCGTGGGTGGTCTAACATGTAACCTGTGCGAGCAGCCGCGGGACGACCACCTCTGGACGGTGGAATTATAGTCCCGGGTCCCTCTGCTAGAGCGTGTGTGATATGTTCAGATTGTGCTCAGGATCGTGGTGATCTGAGCGTCAGGAAATGTGGCCGTCCACCTCGGCCTTTTCAGAACGATAGTAATGTTAGTATTGATAGTTATGGGTTGTTCTGATAATAATACTAATAATAATCATAGTAATAATAATAATGAGTATATCTCTCCCCGCGGTATTGACCGTCTCGGGAAAGGCGGCGTGGAGTGCTTCCCCTTATTTGGATTAAAGAAGAGATTCCACCCGTTCGGTTTCTCTATGTTTTGTATAGGAACCGAAAACAATGATATTCCTATTAATATTATCATTACTGTTAGTGGCTCTGCTGAAGAGAGGGTCTAGTGTTATTCAATTCTCTATAGGAATCCTGCAGTGCCCCCTGGTGGATTTAAAAATTCAACGCAGGCCATTTCTGATTGCTTAGAAGGGCTCTAAAAACAATGATGCAGAGGGTGTTGGTAGTGTAGTTATGTATGTTTTTTGGACTGTGTGAGGAAAGGATGGTCCTGAAGCGTTCCTGTGGACCCCTGTCGTCGTGGAGGAGGAGGAGGGTTCCCTCTGCAGTACCTGTAAACCTGTTGCATTGGCCTAAAAGGGCCACCTGTAGCACAAGCATTCACCTCATGTTGTGACCTGAATCGTTTCCCTATCTATGAAACCTGAGAAATTATCCTCGAGCCCTGATGTCTCGAGGGGGCCCCCAGTCTGGCAAAAACCTTCCTTGTGGTAGTGTGGATTTTAGAGATTAGAAAACCTAGCCCTGGGATAACCTGGCTCCCTGACATGTCAGGAATATCATAAATGGAGGAATAATAACAAGAGATAACAACCATAGTGACCCTCTAATATGTTTTCTATCAAACTCATAATTCCTAAGTCAAAGGGATGGTGGCTAATGATTTAAGTGTTTGAGGGTATGATGATGTTAATAATATCAATAATGATAATAATAATAATAATTATAATAAGAATAAGCTCCAAATCCTCCCTAGATGTTGTTGTTATCTTTAAGGTGGGGTTCTGAGTCTGAGAAAATTTGGAGGAATTAATGGCAATGTGTTGTGGTTATTATTGTGGTCCTAAGAGGTTAAGACTGGAAAATAGGAGGATTATTTATTCCTAGGGAGCTAAGTTATGTTTGTTGGACTACCCCAGGAAAAGTTACCTCTCTGGGGTGAAATTTCTATGTGTGTGTGCTGTGTAGGCCTAATCCCAGAGGGGAGATTGGTCTTGCTAGGTTACGATTTCCTATTGATTTGTGCCTGTGCGTGCTCTATGGTTGTGTTAAAATCCTAGGCAAGCGTTACAGTGCCCGGATGGCTGTTTCCAGTTGTAGGCTATGTGTCAGGTGTTGTCCAGGAGCTAGATTTTGGTAGAATTAGGCTCCTAAGTCCATCCTAATAGTGTGTGAGTATTTGTGCTATGACCACCGTGAGGGAAATGATATGATGTGAGAGGGGTGAGAGGACCGGTTATGTGATGTGTATTTAACCAAGAAATAAGATTAGAGAATTCTGTAGATCCTCCCATGTTAGAGAGTTTTGTAATCTCTTTGTGTTCATCTCTTTGCCAGGTTACTGTACCGAGATGGATGGATTTATTTTCTTTTATTTTGGACCATGTGTAGTGTGTCATAGACTCAGGAGGGTTGGGATATAGTGGATTTAATATCCTCGCTGAGCCGTGGCTGATAGTTTGATATTCAGGTTCATGTTCCAGTAAGAGTTACAGTACTGGAAGGGAAGGTTTCATATGTGTGATGTGTGTTGTTATCATTTAACAAGAGGAATACCATTTGGTGGATTAGCTTTTAGATTCCACCCCGGTCCTGGTATTATGTGTCATGCTGGTATTGTTGTAATCCTCGTGATAGTTACAGTGTGGAGAATTTATTAAGGTTAGAATATGTGTGTTGTACCATGAGTTTAAGGTTTGGACCAGGTGGATATAAGATCCTCCCTGTCCCTTAGTGGTGGGCCTAATCGGTTTGTTTTTGTCCCAGAGATGGTCAGCACATTAAGGTGTATAAATTTAGTTATGTGATGTGTCTTAGGGTTATCCTTGGAATCCTGGTTGTCAGTGGGATCAGGACTAACATGAATTCCAGTGGCTGGTTTACTGGCCACATTAGAACCCCAGTAGTGGTGTTATGGTCAGGGAAGGAATTTTTAGTTATGTGTCAGGTGTTACTGTGTGGTTGCTAGCTTCACTGTGTCGAGGATAGGAG
>CM076972.1:55482421-55503954 GCA_039105355.1 Benthosema pterotum | reverse complement strand
ACTCAAGACTGGTGTGTAGGGGCAGTATAGGGGTAGCATCCTGCTGTCTAGATATCTGTGTCAAACATGGCAGATCTACAGGTTCATAAACAAGCCCTCAATGGAACAAAAACGCCCCCTAATGTATAAACAGTTTTCACTTATAGACCTGCGCAGTGACGTCACCGCCCCTGTTCCAGAAGTCTTCTCCCCATTCATTTTTTCTCATAGACTTTTCGAAAATAATTTATATAAAGACGATTACAACGCGGACAAAGCCAACTCGGGTCGTGATGAATCATGATGACACACACAAACACAAATAATTTCTAAGATGAAAAACGAAACAAAAAGTCTTGTATCATGCCGTTTTCTACTTCTTGCTAATGGTATATTAAAATTATATGATGATTTTGTGTTTGTTGTCATGATTTGTCACAACCCGAGTTGGCTTTGGTCGCGGCACAATCGTGTTTTTATTATTCATTTTCCTCATAGACTTTTCGAAAATGGTTGAGGAATCTACAAGTGGAACAGGGCTGGTGACGTCACTGCGCAGGTCTATATGGGGCCTCTGATGTGGGGCAAGTAGGGCAATAGGAGAGGCAGATCAATCACTTTGCTATAGCGACATGACAAGCTTGTAAAGAGTGACTTTCCATGTGATTATACTTTATTTACTTATGGTGCAGAAGATTTGCTCAGTTGTGCCATAACAGAAGGACTTTAAAAGGAAGGAGTTTACTGCCTGGGCTTTCTATCAAACTATCAAGTAGCCTATCAATAATATCCAGATCCACGATGATGTGACGGCGGCACATACAGTAACCGTGGATGCATAACAGCCCGCTCTCCTCATTTACATATACGCTGTACTGTACATGCCTCATATACCACATTTATTCTGCTTATTGTTAATAGGCGCTCTTGGATAACACCATGGTGTTATCATTGCCCACCCCCTCCATGGGATAAAAAATATAAACTAATTTTAAACTAAAGAACATATTCTATGTGTTTTATATGTTCAATTCTAGTCATATAGGGCAAGTAGCCTATAATGTTTCTATCCGGATGAAGCTTATTCGCCTGGGATCCTTTTAACAAGTTCATTGTCATTTCTGCCATAATGGAAAGTACTATTCTTAAGTTTTACATGACACGTTTCTTGGGGGAAAGATGTATGTGTACTGTTCATGTACCGTTAATTACATTTTTGCATAATGCAATTGCTTAATATTGTCAGGGAAGCTCATTCCTCCTCAATATTCAATCAAAATGTGTAGGAAAGGTTGTTGAATTTGCTGCCACTCTCAAATCCATGTGACCGCATAGTTCTATGCACCTCTTGTTTGTTCATCATGCCTCATCACAAAGTTATTAGTGAAGCCAAATTAAGGGCCAGCCCTACCTGGGCTCTCATCCAGAAGTCTGCTGTCACCCAGGCACAGGGGCGGCCTTAAGGATTGGGGGGGGGGGGGGGGGGGGGGGGGGGGATTCATGATGTCACATCATAATTTGAATAATTAATAATTATATACCTTTCTTTTTGTCAGTGTGTATTATAAAAGCATGAACAGCACATGAGCTCAAACAAGTAAAAAGACGCTAAAACACCTTGATTATACAATTATTTTTTACTTTGTCTTGAACAGGGTTTTTTCTTTTACTAGAACTGGCACTTCTAGCAGCAGAAATGTATAGTTTCAGCATGTTTTTTTTTTTTTTTTTTTAATTGGGGGGCCCCATGGAGGCTCGGGGCCCCTTTCAATTGAAAGGGTTGAAAAGTTAAGGCCTCCAATGCCCATACGGACGCAAGCCTGCAAGGTTGCATGCCGAGGTTGCGTGCCGTCAGGATGTCATGTGTTACTGGTGATAACTGATAGAAAATTGGCTGTAGGCCTAGTTTTGGTTCTAGAATGACAGATATGTTAACATACCTGATTTTAATCTGAGGGTGAAGGGGATGTATGTGCACACAAGTCCCTAGGAATGTGCAAACGCCTCTGCCTGAGTGATGAGTGCTCTGCCTGAGTGCTAGCAGAAAAAGAGTGAATTGTCATTCATGATGACCACACCTAGACTAACTTGACGAACATCCTGGCTTGTCATGTCCATTTTCTTGAATTATGGAATACTTTATTAGTTGTAAATGTAAACAATGCATGGTACACAATACATGTTACAGTACATCAGGCTTAAAGAAGCATTCAGCGATATGGAAAACCCTCCAGTCCCCCCGGGAACAAGATGTAAACATGCACACACTCTTTTTTTCTTCTTTCTTTTTTTTATTAGCCAAAAAAGAAGAAAATAAGTAACAATATTTGAACATTTGTAAAATGAGTGAAATCACTTACGGTACTATACCTTTTAAAGTGGGGGTGCCGTGATTTTTGAAATTTTTCCAATTTTGTACATGTTTAAGAGGTGACAGTATGTAAATAGACCCCTTGTGTGTTTTTTATGTGCAATGATGTCTTCCCTTTGTATTTAGGGTTTCTTCCTGGGGGCTGAACCTTTCCAGTCAAACGTGCCAATGAAAAAAACTGCAATACAGTGACATCAAGTGCTCAGGCCCTTCCATAACTCCTCCCCTTTTATCATACAACTAAAGCTGTGGGTGTGGCTTCAGTTCAGCTGGATCTCCACCCATCACCACCCACCAGGCAATCCAGGCATACTTAATGAACTGGTAGGGTGGAATTATAAAAAGGTCAGTTTAACAAACACTGTACACTTTTTGGGAAAAAATCTTACTTTTCAGATAAGATTAATACCTGATGATCCTGTTTTAGGGTAGAAAAAAATCATGGCACTGCATCTTTAAAGGATTATGGATTCCTAGACTTGCAGACTTGCAGACTTTCACTTTTTTCTTTATTTTCAAAGTCTATCAGTATGTCATTAAGAGATGCCCACTTAGTGAATAGAATATGTAGGAGTTTTATCTTTTCTTTATTGATCTAGTTACAGTCCAGCTGGTGGCGGTAATGCACCTTGGAAGGCCTGCCAACCGCCACTAAACCAGAAAGAAGAAGAAGCCTCAGATCACAGTGGACATGGTGAGAAACTCCATTATTAGCTCAAGCTGAAAGCACATGGTGAACGTTTGTTGCGTCTACATCTTTTTGCACACCTTCAAAAGCAATGGCTGTAAGTTTGAACATGATTATTTTTTTGTGAACACTTTGATTTGTATCTGGAAATTCTTGTGGATAATTTATATTAGTTAAAAATATGATGTTAATGTTTACATGGTTCTGTTTGCATATGATTGTATCTGATTGTGCTTGCATATCATAAGCACAATCAGATACAATCATCATTATGAATTTAAGCTGTCAAAATGACAAATAAGCACCAATATTATTGGTGCTTATTTGTCATTTTGACAGCTTAAATTCATAATGTGATTTCTCTATTAAGAACAGGGAGTAATAGGTCGCACCTTCGAGTTTATTTTCAAGGGACCGTCGTTTTGTGCTTAGAAAACGCCATGCTATAAAGCAAGTGTGGGATCACATGGTGTCCAGTGTTTGTTGCGTGCATGCTCGTTATCGTTAAGTAGGCTACTGGATGTATACAACACGTTGCGGGAACAGAACAGTTTTAGTTTTTATTTATTTATTTTCAGTTATTTTGTTGTTTTTGATTTATTTGTCAGCCGTAAGATTCAAAAAGATCAGAGCCTTAAGACTCTGATCTTAGTCATTAGAGAATATGCCATTTCAAAACATAAAAACACTCAGCAATAATATAATTTATATATATTTTAATCGTTGACCGTTGTCAGCTCTACGTGTGTGTGGTGCCTCCATGAATGTGTGAAATGGTTGAGTTACTTACTAGTAAATTGGATGAATGTACTATCCCATAACACAATTCTTACATCCATCATGTTATTAGTGAGCAGTGTTGGGACAAGTGCACTACGTAACTTAATATATTACATAATATATTACCAAAATGCAGTAACTTGTAATATAAATATATTAACAAAAAAAATCTAATATATTATACTTTTCTTTCTGCATTACTGCATTACTTTCAGTATTACTTTCTGTCAATCTGTCTCATTGAAAATGTTCTTGTGAAATTATCTTGACAACTGCAGAAGTTAAATAATTACCTTTTAAATTAATTTTCTATAATTTGTCATCAAATTATTTATTGAGGAATGACGTTTTTTCAAGTTGATTTCATATGGATTTGGTCTGATAACCAAGTGCGCTTGCTTTATTGTAGGTATGCCACTGGCCTGCGCAATATTTGATTAATAGTGACACTATATATTTAATTATATATTTTGTAAAAAGATTTTTTAAGTAATATGTAATAGTAATATTAATATATTACACTTGCTCGGACAGTAATCTTAATATAATATATTGCTTTAAAATGAAGGTAATAACTAATAAGTAAAATATTAACAAGTTAAAGTAATATTCCCAACACTGTTAGTGAGTAGATATAGAAGCAGCTCCTCCTCCTCCACATTTTCAATTTTGACAGAGAGTCCACCCCCTTGAGTGGAAATAGACTGCAGACTGCATTGCACAACTCATTCTCACATACACTGCAAGACCATAGTTTATCGTCACAACCAGCCCAAGATCAGTGCAAAGGTCCCTGCACATTGCTGCGTTTTTTAGATTTCTAGCAAGGTTTTTCTAACAGTTTTCTGTCTTGTTTTGTTGTTGTTTTTTTTTCCTGCCTTTTTTTTTTATCTTTCTTGTTCTTATTGCACATCTTGTGGATTTGTGGGATATGATATTTCATCCCTCCATATGTCTCAACATACATTGGTTTGAGGAAAAAAAAACATTGAACCTTGAAAAACGTGCCCAGTCTGCAAGGAACTTTAAGGTAAGAATCTCTCATATCATAGTAGAAAGTATATACAGTTATGAGTGCTATGTCTTATTTTATGTAAACTCGACATAAAATGATATGTAATTAGTACATTCAGCCTTTGCATATGCCCGGTGACTTGAGTCTATAATGCAAGCGGCATGCAGTGTTATGGGTAGACTATGATTTTATCTGTCTTGATGCTTCCTTTACAATGGGCATTTGCATTGTAAATTTGCATTGTAAATGAAGCATTTCCATTGAAGCTGCACACACACAGGAGCGGCTGAAAGAACAGGCTGCCCGGTGCAGGGTGTTATCTGTGATGGATAATAAGATATTACTCTACTGTAATAAGACATGTTGGTCGTAATGCATGAGCAGGAGTGTGTGTGTGTGTGGGGGGGTTATCTGGTCAGTAAGCATAGGCTACATATATAGTTCTGTTTTATTCTTAGACAAGAAATGCCACAAAAAGACCAACGCGTGAAACAAGATGAAGAGTTGCACGTGAGGAAGAAGTGGCATCTCTTACAGGCTGGTGAGAATTGGATTATTAAAATATTAAAAGCTTTTCTCTATTGAGATGATTGTTTCGTTGATCATTCATAATATGTAGTTTTTTTTTTGTCTTTGTTTGTAATGTAATCTGGTCAACCGTTAATTTAAAAAGTTGAAAACAAACTTTTTAGTTTTAATTACTAATTACTCATTTCTTTTGTTCTGTTGTATTCAGGGCTGGACGAGTGGGAGAGATTGCGTACCTTTCCACTGACTAGGTGGACCAGCAATGAAATGCTTCCGCCATCTAGTGAGTTCACATTGGTGTTGTCTATACTCTTGTGAATTTGTAGGTACTATAATAATAGCTTCCTCAAAACAACCTCTATAATAAGCACAAGGGAAAGGAACAATTTTGTCACCAGAGAGCAGTGTTTCCAGGCAGCCCACAAACACAACAGCAGCAAGCAGAATGGAACAGAGCCGTCATTAGTATGATTGATAAAAACCCATTAAAGGGGAATTCCACTCATTTTCAACATTTTTTCTGAGAGCGTACAAATGCAACCAAATGAACCCGGGTCCAATTGGTTCCATTTGTACGCTCTCAGAAAAAAGAAGCATCTAAAGAAATTCATTAACATGGTGAAAATACATCTTGATGATGTCATCAGGATGTTAGTGGTTTTCTTCAGACCTCCATTTCTTGGGAACACAGAATGGGGGATTTTTTTTTTTTTTTTTTTTTTTTTTATCATGTCCAACCAACACCTCTAGTGTATACTAATGACATTAGAATGTTGAAAATGGGTGGACTTTCCCTTTAAGGAAATCGAAGGGTGGAAAAAAATGTTTAAAAAATGCTAGAGCGGTAGGCCTGGGAGACAGGGTTGCGTGTGTAGGGAGTGCCTGTTGTTGACACTTGACACACATTTTAGTTTGGGTTTGGCATGCATGGACAGGTTCCAGGCTACATGGCTTTTGAAGAGATAAACCTTTCAACATGCACGGAACGGCAATGAAACCTGTTATTGAGGTCTAGTTCAAGACCTCAATACACAGACACACCTGTGTCTGTGTAAAAAAAAATAAAAAAATAAAAAATACGCCTCTGCCAAATATGAGTTTTTGTGGTGGGGTTCGACTTGCATGATACTTTGGCTTGCAAAATATGCAAAAATCAGTCTTTTGTGTTTGACTATTTTCTCCTCTTGCAGTGTGTGACTGAGCCTGTGTCTGCTATTACTATTTATTCTCTGCTATTGCCTTTGCAATGCTTTTTGATTATTGGCCCATGTTTGCAATAAAGTTAGCATTCTGAATAAATACATAATATATCAGTTAATTTCCTTCTTATATTGACTGCAAGTAAGTATATTACCCTGCCTTAATTCATTAATAAAGCAATATATTCATTTAAAACCAGGAAACGCACATCTCTGCTCATATCCTTTGTTGACCCAGTAGGGCTTCAGTCATTGTGTGTATTATTGCATGGGTGGATTTCCATGGTGTATTCAGCCTCTAATTTGGGGATTTAGTGCCCTGCAGGTGACATCTGGCCTATGTATTTATATTTCCTATGGGAGTTTCCAGTTCCCAGTTTGCTCTCAACACATCACAAATACGACACGTCATCTTCTCATCCTCTGTTTAGGGTGTATGTAAACATGAACTTAACCATACAATGTAGGTGTGAATGAACAGCCCCCTAATGTCATTTTCATGAGATCACCACAGCATAGATTTTGTTCGACATTAGTTTTTGATGCATAATTATGTGTTGTGTGTTTCAGTGTTTGGAGAGACCAGAAAAGAAGGCTCCACTCTTAGAAATGGAGGAAAAGACCTTCAACTTTGGCTTCACAAACATAAGATCATGTTTTATTAAGTCACATCTGCTGATCCATAATGTTTTAAACAACCATAGCCTTGCTTTCACGGTCATAGCTGGAGGTGTAGATGTATGCTCAGTTTTTATACCTGCAGATGTTTTACACTTATTTTGTAACAATTACAGTGTAGCCCCACTTTCTGATCACTGTGATTTTAGAAATGTTGCGACCTCTAATAGCAAACAGTTTGGGACCTCCTTGGGGTTCCCGCAGGGCTCAGTCTTAGGCCCCATGCTTTTTACTTTATACATTGATAATATTAAAGCTGCTCTTAAAGGAATAGTTAACCCAAAAAATGACTTATTGCCTTTCAATTACACAATGGAGGACAATGGATCAGCGTTCGCGTCGCGTCCTCTGTTAGTACCCGGGCCCTCCTGGGGAAACTAATGATCCAACCAGCGAAATCATTTTGCGACCGCGGCGGTTGGTCGCGACCGCGGCGGTTGGACGCAATCGCTATATAACAGTCACGGCCGTTGAGCCCAGCGGTCGCAGCCATTTTACCAACAGTTTGTGAGTGACAGTATTCACCCGTTTTAATAGCGATTGCAACCAGTGGTCATGGTCGCAAAATGATTTTTGCCCTCCTACTAAATTCTAAGTTATGATGCCTGAGCCAAGTCAAAGTTTCATAGTCACAGTTTCAAAGCAGACAGACAGCCCCAAGAGCAGCGTGACCTGCATTTCAAATACTACAAACATTGAAGGACTTTCTGCAGCCAAGCTGCATTTGCTAAATAAATCAAATGCACTTGAATTAATGGAGTCCTGCTGACGCAGCCATTAAATTATTGGCTCAGGAATGCACCCAAAACAAATATTGACAAATTCAAGGCTTTGTGTAATTGATAGAAAATAGTTCATTTTTTGGGTTAACTATTCCTTCAAGAGCAGATATAATATTATTATTATGTGTTAGTAAAGCAGCGCCCCCTGTTGATCCACTAATCACAGACATAGGAACAGGTGTACAGGAGTACAGTTGTACATAATGAAATATATAAAAATATTGTAATGTATGAAAACATTGTAAAATATGAAATGTTTAATGAACATGTGTATTTGTGAATATTTTTTAAATTGTACGAACCGTGTGTGTGTGTGTGTGTGTGTGTGTGTGTGTGTGTGTGTGTGTTGTGTGTGTGTGTGTGTGTGTGTGTGTGTGGTGTGTGTGTGTGTGTGTGTGTGTGTGTGTGTGTGTGTGTGTGTGTGTGTGTGTGTGGACTTATGTTTATGCATAAGTGCATACCAGTTCTGGAGGAACAATTTAACATGCAACATGCTACTTTGTTTTTTATTTACTTTATTTTTTTAATGAGCACTGAACTAAATGGGTATTCATGGATCTGGCAAATGGAAAATGCTACTCAAAACTATATTCCAGCAAAACAACATTTTATTACATTTAATTATAACAAAGAACGACAAGGAAGCCACTAGAACAATGTGTAATTTAATAATGCCTCATTGAGACCCTAAAGGGTGTAGTGTATGCAGAAAGTCTCCCTCTAGTTCTGTTGTCAAAAGGTCGCCATGACATTAACTGACATTAACCAACGGAAAACACAGAAGTTTCAATACCCGCATGAAAACGCACCCGCATTTACCAATGCAGGTTGTTAGGTTGATAACTTATATCGTGATATGACACACAGTAACCTATCTTTTTCAAACATGTTTATCAGTATCAATGTTTAACAGCATACTGTAAGTGACCTTTAGACAACCGAAAGTCTGGCTGTTGATTAACCCTTATGATCCAGAGTGAACTGCAGGCTGTTTGCAAGGTGGTAAAGGAAATTCATTTTCAATTCAAATTAGACACCGACAGAGTCCATACAGTGCATACAAATATTGGACAAATCACATATAGAAAAACAGTAAAAAGAAAAATATAAAATCATAACAGAGGCTGACTCGCCCATTCGTGTTCAACATACACGTGTCCACCATATATATTGACTATGGTGTGCAAAAATACACAATAATTAAATTAACTTATTATCACAGTGTGTGGACTGTGGATAGGGATAGTTAATTTCATCCATTGTAATCCCCTTGTATGCCCACATCTTTCCTTTTTTGCTTCTATAGTGGGTGTTGGCATGTGTCAAATGTCTCTGCCAGGCTGTTGATAATACATTACTGTATGAATAGTCTGACATGTGATCACTCAAGAAGACCTTGTGCTTTTGTGTGTTTATATAGGGTTAGGTTAGGCTTCGGGATAACTAGGGCGTCAGGTTATTGTGTGTCAGAGTCCTGTTCTTCTGTTTACTGAGAGCTTGTAAATGATTATGGAAAGGTTTCGAGCTGACATGCCCGGAAAGATGAGCAAGCTGCTGGTCCAGGCTGGTCCAACCAGGCAGGTGCTATGCGGAAGCAAACCACAGGCAAATCACTTCCATCCAACTCGCTCCAGAACCTTTAAAAACAAATACTACCTTGCGCCCCCCTACGATTTTCCCATTTTCATTTCCCTTTCGATTTCTTCCCCTGTGACTTTTTAAATTTCGTGTGAAACGAAAGAGCAGTCTCGACTGAGGTCAGACTATCACTCCGATCTCGGTTCCTTCTTTTCAATTCTCTTATCTGTTGGGGAAAAATATTGTGTGAAGTTCCCTTTGTTGCACACTGAAAATGAATTGTAGGCTCTTCAGCAGTGAATGGCATTGCATTTAAGAAAACAATAGACAATAGACTATGCACATGCATATTGTGAGTGCCAAAGTGTGAACCGTGTGTGTGTCACATCAACAGTGGTGATCTGTAGCCTATATATAACTACAACTTAGTATTGCAGCTGCCAGCTGTAATGTATCCTGTTGATTGCATAGCTCTGCGGGGGTGTCATGTGGGTTGTAAAATGGGTCATTGTGAAATTGTGAGACTTGTGAGACTTTTAACTTCTGGCTGCCACAATGCAACGTGCAGGGCCATCGCAGCAAATTTGCCCCCCCTGACAAATGTTATTTGTATAAATACAAATAAAACTCTATAATCTGAGCTAATCCAGGTACTGTCTAACCAGGTTACAGGCATGGTTAGAGTTAAGGCTATGTAAAACAAGAATTCAGCACCATGAAACAATATGCGTACATCCTGTTTTTTAAACAGCTTAGAAGTGTTATGTTAGCGACATTTCAGTCCAGATGCTGTTTCCCAAAGTGTGGCTGTAAAAAATTACACATCAGCAAAATCGCTTTTGCTGATGTGTCAAGTTCCAGCACGCGCTATGGTCACAGGCGCAAGGTGGGAAGAGATGGTGATAATGGAAATAAGATACTGTACACATAAGGTCTCAGCCTAGCCTACTTGGATTCAATCAACCCTGAGTCACCCTGAGTCAAGAAAACCCTGAGTCAAGAAAAACCCTGAGTCAAGAAAAACCCTGAGTCAAGGAAAAAGCAATAGGGGAGAGGGACAGCTCTCCGACTTGCGTGTTCATTCACACACCTCGTCCAGGCATTGTGGCATGTTCCAGGCGCGTAGCGTGAATTGGACATCAGCCTGGGCCATAGAACCCCCCCCCCCCCCTCGTCTCTACGGCCTGCGTAACATTCATAAGTAATGCATGAAAGAGAAACGTGAATAAACGACAATAAATTACACAATGCACGTATATTCAATGTAGGCTATTTTCGTTTATCCTCAAAATTGTATTTACAAATACCTTTAATCCCAGCCTCTCCAGGCAAGTTTTAGGCTACTGGAAATGATGGGCGGCCAACTTTGACACCTACAGTCACCCAGGACCAGTTAAACAGGTTTTGACCCATTTGATAACAAAAAGCTGAATTAGGCCTAATGATTAGCAGCCGTCTAACACCTCCGATCCCCCACCACTGAATGATATGAATGAATGAATGAATGAATGTTTTTTTTGTGTCATGCACAGAGGCGCCCAGCCCACATAGGCTTATAGGACACCCATACAAGTTACATATAAATATAGAATACAAACAATTTACAACTGAAAACAATCAAAAGAAAGCAATTTGTACAACTCTGTTTCCTCCTTCATTACCTAAACAAAGTCTTCTGTCTTTTTTCCCAAGCTCCCACTAGAAAAATTGCTAAGGCGAAAATACCTTTCCGAAAACAAAGTTCCAGTTTTTCATAGTCATCAACCAGAAAAAGCTGCCACAGATTTTCCGTCATTCTATTAAAGAAAATATGTCTTAATTCATCATATAAAGGGCAGTAAAAAAGGAAATGAATTTCATTTTCAATATCTCCCAAATCACAAACTAAACATGTTCTTTCATCCTCAGGGGTACCAATGAATCTACCTGTTTCTAGGCTAATGGTGCACTAGGCTACTCATGGTGTCTGTCTGTCTGTTCCCCTGAATTATTGGCCCAAATGTACTGTACCTCAGCCTGGGGCAGCAAAATAATTCTGCGCCATGGCCCGCGTGGCCCAAATGACACTACGCCTCTGGCATGTTCATTTACGACGATTGGCTTTGTGTTCTAAGCGAGGGGCAAGGGCGGTTAAGTTTACCTACTTTCATTCATTATTGAACTAGCCTAGAAAATAAAAGTAATAAAATGTAATTGTGCTCTGGTTACTTATGTAAGTTGCTAGTTAGCCGACATTGTGAAGGAAGAAAGAACATTTCATATATAGCGATGTGGTCCAAGGTGTGATTTGAGGCATTTTGCCCCAAAATGTCCCTAACCCTATGTGGTGGTGCTATAGAGTTGCGCGTGACGTCACCGCCCCGGTTCCGGAAGTCTTTTCCCCAATTCATTTTTCTCATAGACTTTTCGGAAAATAATTTTATCAAGACGATTACGCCGCGGACAGAGCCAACTCGAGTCGTGACGAATCATGATGACACAACACAAACTTTTGGACAATATATAATCATTTCTAAGATGAAAAACGAAACAAAAAGTCTTGTATCATGCCATTTCTACTTCTTCCCAATTATATATTATATGACGATATTGTGTTTGTCATGATTTTGTCACGACCTGAGTTGGCTTTGGCCCGCGGCGTAATCGTCTTGATATAAATTATTTTCGAAAAGTCTATGAGAAAAATGAATGGGGAAAAGGACTTCCGGAACCAGGGCGGGGTGACGTCACTGCGCAACTCTATACGTAGGCCAATGTGAAAAAGGGTGGGATGTCAACTTAGTAGGGAAGTGAGCGAAAGATTCCACGTACCGGTAAATTGTCTGCTTTGTTGCCCTTTGTTAAAAATGGTCCAATCCTGCAAACTTTCCAAGCCAATTATAGACTATTAGGATGGAATATGAAATATCGGACAGAACCGCCTTGGGTACGTCTTGATGACATGATTTTGGGACACTATCTGGATGAGTAGTATGAAATAATGCGTTTTAAAAACGGGTCAAAGGTTCGTCCTTGACCTCTAGGGAGGCTGCATTCATTGCATTTATAGCTAAAGGTGTGTGAAAAGCTGCACGCTCATGGTGGCGCTGTAACAGGCTGTTGCAGAGAAGTTGGAACAGTTTGCACCAGGAGCGTGGTGCAAAAGTTTGGCATCGATAAGGGTTAATCGAGCGGAGATACAGACACGGATGGAGTGCAAAACATACAGCACTCTCACCATTGCCTTCAGCCTGGTGGAGACTAAAAATGTGGGCACCCATCCCACAGACGCACATTATCGCATTTGGTTTATTGCCGGATCAGGCCTGTGCATGCCTGAAATGCTGTATGAAACTGTAAACAACTGTAGGGCTAAGGCTTATCATCCTGTTATTTATTATTATTTTTTCATTAGCTTTCTAAGCCTTGATGTGTCTGTTGAATGGGCTGTGTGGCATTCTGCATTGGCGTTATTAAAGGGGTATTCCACTTTCAAAAAAACTTTTGGTGATTTTATGGTCTACTAGTCTAATTGATACACCCCAGTTACTCCATTCAGTATTTAGTATATGATTGCCTACAGAACCTATTATATTCATATACCCATTGTAACTTTTAAACTCCATTTTAACCATATGACAGATTATTCGAAAACAACCCATCTTTTTTTTTTGGTGACATTGTCCTCCTAATTTGTGAGAGGACTGTGGAATTGACATTTACTGTTTTAATTTATTTTTAAAATATTTTTTTTACTGCATTTCAGTATGTGGACATTTCAATGTAGTTTATAGGACTATTGATTTGGATCAGATGTGCACAAGCTGGCATTTTTTCCTTTTAAATACAGTATTTGGCCAATGGAGATTCAAGCCTATTTCCTTTTTATTGCACAGGAAAAAGAAGGAAATGCCAGCACTCATGAAATGTCCTTTTTTTCATTGATTTATTATTTAGCTCTGGTGAGAAGGCGTGTTTCAGCCTGACGGCCTTCCTCAGTGTTTATTTACAACATTTGTGAAATCGGTGTGTGTGAGTGATCACCTCAAATTTGGATATCGCAACAGACGTTTTGAAATCCAACGTTCCATCCTTATGTGTATACTGTGGCATTGCAGAGGTTCTCTGTTCATAATTTCAGTGTGTAACCCCAACAATCACCACTTTTAGGCTAAATGTATTTAAATTGGTTTTCCAGAGAGTTGAGAAAGTATATCCAGTCAAAATGCTGTTTTTGGTTGCTCTGAGGGACGTGTGTGTGTGTGTGTTGTGGTGTGTGTTGTGTGTGTGTGTGTGGTGTGTGTGTGTGTGTGTGTTGTGTGGTGTTGTGTGTGGTGTGTGTGTGTGTGTGTGTGTGTGTGTGTGTGTGTGTGTGTGTTGTGTGTGTGTGGTGTGTGTGTGTGTGTGTGTGTGTGTCATGACATGTAATCACACATATCACATACTGTAAGGAAACTTTGTTTCAGAATTTGTCACACAGAATGTACAAACCTTGTGTGGGATCGCCCTAAGATTAGACGCGCCAAAAGTCTGACATGCAGGAACATGGTTGCACGACTACCGCTCGGACTGTGCTGCTCCTGTTGCTTGAGTATATTGTACAATGTACAATGTACATGGGATCGCTGTATGCACATACCTCTGTAGTCAATCAGTGAGTAAGTAAGCTACTTACTTACCTAGGCTTGACATGTTTCTAAGGAAACGTGAGTGGCCCAGTAATCAGGAGAGGAAACAGATGTTTCCTGTTTTTTTTTTTTTTTTTTTTTTTTTTTTTTTGCAGCACTGCAATACTGCATCAAGGTCATCAAGAAGACACTATAACCTGCCAGAATCCTGGAAAACAATGAAAATGACATAGTATAGTATGTCGTTTCTTCTCGATCTGACTTTTTTTTTGAAGATGCTCTTTGATTTTGTCATCTTTAGAAAATCCTTAAAAACAAACAGCATACTATAGTATTGTCATTATTCTAAAATCATCAAAAACAATGAAAAACGGCCATCCATTAGTGTTGTCCAAGATCATGTACTTGCCGTTTATCCTTTGTTATCGACTTTTTCTGAATATCCTGGAAAAACAATGGAAAACGACATGGGGGCTAATATAGTATAACATTCTTTCTCGATTGCTCGACATGTTTTCCTTAATTTCGACATTTCGTAGGTCTCTTTTTTGTGAAAACAATGGGAAAGAAATGGGAAAGATAGGAAAGAACAAGTATGTGGGGATTTAATGTTCTTGATCGTATGATGATGATCGTGTGTGTGTGTGTGTGTGTGTGTGTGTTGTGGTGTGTGTGTGTGTGTGTGTGTGTGTGTGTGTGTGTTGTGTGTGTGTGTGTGTGTGTGTGTGTGTGTGTGTGTGTGTGTGTGTGTGTGTGTGTGTGTGTGTGTGTGTGTGTCATGGATATCAGTTGACCTCTCATTATGGGAACCCATTGTTGGAAAAACCAAGGAAAAGATTCCCTAAGTGAGTCAACAGTCTGCCTCGAGACACTACTCAAGTGTCAAGACATGACAGAGATGCATCCCGTGTAGATGATGAAGCTTGCTGCAACCACATACTGGCCATCTTGCCTAGTTTTTCAAGTCGCCGTGGCCAAAGGTTGAGGGGAAACGATTTAATTATTTGTAATGTAGTGTCTTTGAAAGATAATCAGTATATCAAACGCAAATCTTTTATCGGTCATTTCTAAAGTGCTTAAATTATTTAGTGTAATTGGATAATGATTAAAAAGTTGAGAAATGATTTGCGCATTAGGAACAGTGCTGTCTATTGAATGAGTAAAAGGTAATATGTTAATGGTACCGTAAAGTATAAACAATATACTCTCGCCCTCTTAATACAATGCAACTACGGTTTTGCTTAAGGTGTTTAGAATTAAGTGAAACTAAAACGAACTAAATCCGTCTGAAGACGGATAGCACAGATACTTTTGCAAACTGCAGCTGTCATGACTTTGGTTGTTTAAGTAATGGTTATAGGCCTACCTCAGGTTTCGTTCCCATGCTGTCTTCTAACAATAGGTACACCCACACGTGCATGCGCACACACGTGATTAGGAATGTTATTGTAATCCAGGGGTGGCCAACCGGGTCACAGACTAAGAGCCAGTTTTTCACTGTGTTACGGCAAAAGCCACACAATGATTAGAAAACCGCTGCGACGGCCGCCACGGTCGCAAATAGATTCCTCCTCTTCTGCCATAAGACATGTGCATTTGTGTGCAAGTGCGCAATGCAAAGACACACTATTAAAACATATAGACATGTATTTTGAAACGGGGTTTACAATCCAAAAAAGTATATGACACTCTCAAGAGTTAAAATATGCATCATGTGAATTAGCCCAAGTCTACACTACTAGAGAATGTGGAAGATTAATGGTTCATTTTGATCTGTATGTTTGATTGCTTTGTTTTCTCTTAAATTCAGCCTGGAATTGTTGTAAGTAAATGAAATCTTTAGCTTTGGGGTCTATGGAGCTAAATGGTGGTCTGTGGCTCAAATTCTGAATAAATGGTGGGCCCTGGTAGAAAAAAGGTTGAAAACCACTGGTATAGGGAATGAATGACTGCGCCATGAGGCCAAGCATTTTTGACGGCTTAATGTGGAAGCCCTTAAGAGACGCATTTAACCAGCTGAAGAGCCGCATGCGGCTCGCGCAGCACAGGTTGGGCCACCCCTGTTGTAATCCTCACCTTGAACCTGACCTCTCATTACTCATTGCCCTACGTGTGTCACACGGTCCTGCCTCAAGAGACTACTAAAGAGTCCATTCCTATACTTTCCATCTAGTGTAAAGTCTAAACAACTATACTCTCTGCGCTTTGCTTCTCAATTCAATGCAATTACTTACCAGTAAAATAAATGTTTGAAAAGGATTGGCTTCATTGGATATCCTGCAACTTGCAGCTGTCTCACTATGGTGGTTATTTCTAGCCTGGCGAGCCACCTCAAATGGCGTGGAGTCAGTCAAGATTTCCTTCCTCCTTCCACGCAAGAAGGAAGAAACTCTTGAGTGACTGACTCCACACGATAAGAGGTGGCTCGCCTCAGAAGTGTCTCGTTTCATTTCCAACTAAGTTACACCATGCATACGCACACGCACATCACACACACACACCCTGGTACCCACCCACGTACTCCCACCACTGTACCATTGTTCATTTGTCCCAAATTGTTTGAATAGTTGAATCACACTGATTACATCATTATGCATGTAGACTGACTACAGAAGAACCCTGCCTTTCAGAACATGCAATGAAGAAGTTCTAAACTGCCCCCAAAAATGCACCATCAAACTTTCATTTTCGCTGTCAAGTACAGGAGGTGAGTTCATGCAGGTCCTGTGTGCACGATGTATGTAAACATTGACATTGGCATTGGTCGATAGCCTTATTGAAAAAGCCTGCCCTTCATAGACGTGGCTGTTTGAACAACCACAAAACATTTTGTTTAAAAAAAGAAAAAGAAATGCCCTTTAAGCCTTTATGTCCTACATAATACTGTATATAAAACAAACATGTTCTGTTGACAATGAATAGAAACTTTGCTTGTAAATCAGACTGTTGAGGGTGTATGAGGGTTATGGACAGTGGACACGTTAGGCCTGTCATTTTGAGCCCCTGAATGTCAGAAAATAAGTTTGGATAGCAGATCTGACCTTACCTTACCCCAAAATAATCTCATTTACATTTGATCTGGGCATCTTCCAAAATATTATATCTGAACTAGGCAGATGTGTTGTGTTCCCAAAATATGAATTTTAAGATCATTATATTTTTTCTTAATTCTCATATGGGACTCGGATGTGCTTGTCGTTATGTTATTTTCAATATTTTCGATCCCAGGTCTTGACCTGAAAATTTTGAAACCCACTTTGAGAAACCGTTCAATAACTGAAAAGTTAGCAGGCATAAAATGTCAAATAGAAACATTTAGGTCTACATAAATCAATATTCAATTCATGGTTCATTCATATAGTGGCTTGACTGGTCCACTTCTGTACGGAAAAAACGTGGTTCGCCTAAAACAATTTGCCACTGTGCAAAAAAAAAAAAGTTATACAGCTGCATGTAATGGGAAAGTCCTGCTTAACTTACCAGAAAACTCCGGTAAATTCCCACAAACTCCCGAATTGGACCATCACACCCGTTATATCACTCTATATTCCCGAATTGTATACCTTGAAATTCACAGCAAATCCAGTCCCCATAATTGCCCGTTAATCCCTATTTTCATGCAGTGTGGAATGATCATTACTGTCATGATCTCATGATCAGTATTAGTTAGGCATGTCGTATGCTGTAACAGTACTACTCTGCCACTCAGTGGTGAAATTGTGCATGTTGCATCTGTCAGAGCATGTGCTGTTCACATAAATATAAACCGGATGTAACGCATTATATTAGGTGTACCACACTTTTCTGTGCACAAGATCTTATTCAAAGCGCTCACAATTGTGCAGTCGTTCATACGGTACATTGAATGTACATAGAGGTTTGCTATAGCATGTTTTTTCCTGGATTTTTAAGGTTAAGAAAACCCATAATCCATGAAAAAAAGATGAGATGAGATGTACTTTATTGTCCCCGCAGGGAAATGAATACATTACAGCAGCATGTAAAAATACACCATACAGACAGAAACGCTATCATGGTCGTAAATTGACCCCCCCCCCCCCCATTTGCTGTGCTAAGTCATGTACTGTAACTTCCGGTGTGAGATTCTCCTCCTATGAAAGTGTCATGGCGCCAGTGTTGTAGTGGTACTTTTAGAAGTGGGGGGACGCCTCTTAAAGGGGAATTCCACCCATTTTCATTTTTTTTCTGAGAGTGTTACAAATGTGAACCAAATGGACCCGTTAGGGTCCATTTCAGACCTCCATTTCTAGGAAACACAGAATGGGGGAACTGTTTTTATTACCAGGTCCACAACAACATCTCTAAGGTGTATTAATGTAAAATATTGAAATTAAGTGGAATCCCCTTTAAGCCATGTGCATGCCACTTGCATTTGTAGTAAGTATAGCATATTGAGCATGATGGTTTACTGTACAATGTCTAATTGTATCCATAAAAGTAAATGAGTAACATAGCCTGCTTTTGCCCAAAAATATTTTAGATGTGAGAAGTGAGGGGACGCCGTCCCCCTCCACTACAACCCTGCATGGGACACCTACCACAAACCCCTATCATGTGATCGGCCTAATCACTCATCAATCTTGTCATGCTAAACTCTGTGTTGCACTACAGTAATTGCCTTTATATCATGAACTGCATTTGTAAAACTCAGTCTTTTCATGATTGTAGGTTTTAATAATTTTAATTCATTCATGTACACACATATACCTTGTTCGCTTAATGTGCATTTTATTTTCAATTATGCTGTATGCATTTTGTATATTCTTTAATTGTGGTGTAAATGAGAGTTTGTTTCTGCCCAGTTTGATTGGAAGATGGTAATTTGGGAGCCTCCTAACTCCCAGGTGCCGCGTCTCATCACAGATTAGTGGCTCACTACAAAAACAGCTCCCTTATCTGCCTTCCCAATATTTGCCTGACGAAGACCTTAGGGTCGAAAACGTTGCAGTGCAGTTGTTGCCTGAACTAAATAAAAAGTGTGTTTTGAGCATTTAAACAGTGTGCAGCCATTCCTCTCCGTTCTCTAAGTTTGATGCTTTGATGCCCAGCACCTGGCCTGAATGTAGGCATGAGATGTGCACACAATCCGTTTGCCTTGCACTCCTATGAAAGTGTCATGGCGCAGCTCGGACACATGACCATCACACATCCTGTTAGGACCTTCCTTGGTTTGTTGCAGAGTGCTCGGGCTGATCAGGTCTTTTTAGGACTACATGGGTCGATGTTGATCATGTGAAGGGATTGAAATTTAAATATATTCCTGCATGTGTGCATGTGGGGTGTTTTAATATAATACAAAACTGTCGAACTGGAGCTTTTGGTGATGCTGCTGTGTTTGCACATTGTTGTATTCCTCCCAGTAAACACTGTGCTGTGCTGTACTGTACTATACTCTAGAGTAGTATACTGTAGTGCCTTTTTTCAGGATTTCGGAGGATTCCAAAAAGTTGAAAATCACGCTGTGATAAACAGTGTTGGAACTTTGTGGAAAAACAAAGAGAAATGTAAATCGGTGTGGTTTCTAGAACCTGTGAGCGACTGGAATGGTAAAACACCGATATGGCATTCCTGGTTCACTGGGACGGGGTTCGATTCCCTGCGGTGTCCTGCCCACTGCGTTCACAGGTTCGAAAAATAGCTACATTGGGAAGTGCATTCCATAGGTTTGGTGCCAGCAGGCGAGATGTGGGCTGATCTGAACGGGTTGTCTCGTGCGTCTGGTGGACGGATCAAGGTTTTCGGCACAATTAGCGGGCCGCGGGGCCTCCCAAAAAGGAAGAAAAAAAAAAAGCAAACTGTGTAAATTTTAACCGGTACAAGTTGCATATGTACCAGCGTCAATATACCAAAAACATACTGCACTGGGAGAAAAAGCAGACGGTTGATCGGAGCGGAATGGAAGATCAGGCAGCAGAGTTGGTCTCAAGATGATGGTGTTTATTTCAGCAGACAGCAAACAGCATACAGCATCGGGCTCGGGCTCCGAAAGAGCCCTTGGCTTTAAACAGCCAGCCACTAGGTGTGGTGACTGACAGACTGACTGAACCCGACTATACAATGACTATAGCTTTTATGCAGGTTTTAAAACAAGAATACACATTCACATAGACAGCGCTGTCACCAAGGAAGGGGTTGTTCTTAGAACGAAACAAACATGGTCAGGTCACACATTTAAATGGAAGTCCTTTGTCACCTGTCACCTGTCAAACACGTACCCAAATGTGTCCTGTGCCCATCCTGTCTCACCATGGGTCCACCAGAGAGCTGACATTGCAGGATCTCTCTGATAAACTCAAGTGACAACAGAAACAGCATATTCTAAATGGGCTATAATTAACATATGAGTCTTTGCTTGTGAAATTGTGCAGCCATTTGGTTTCATTTTTTGATTCTTCAAAACAAAAAAATTTTGTTACCTCCTGATCTCCTAGGTCTACTCCTGCTGTTCTATTATTCTAATATTTATCAATGTGTGTTGCTTAAGAAAGGGAGTTTAGCTGTGTGAGCTTGTAGAGTAGCTGTTTTGGATGTGTGGAATAACACAACAAAGTTGAGGCATACTGATTGAAACTAAAACAAGCATGCATTCCTGTCATTCAGTCAGTTCAGTAGCCTTGATCTTCAGGCTTATACATCGCTGCGAAATGAAAGTTTGGACCCAGGGTACCCCAGAGTGACTATCAAAAGGCGGGACTTCCGGTTTGTTAATTTACCCTGGAAGTTTTTTTTTTTTCAGCCAATCACGGCACGGTGCTCCCGAAAATATATTCCCTGCGGAAACATTGTATTTCTCCCTTTGTGCTCGCAAAACTGTTGTAAAAGTTTAAAAGATGGAATTGTGTGCACTTTGCACACTTCTATAACTGCTTTGTTCGTTGAAATCATTAATTCTGAAAATAAGAGTGAACAAGTCAAGTCGGTAGTGAGGAATGAACAGGGTGGTTTCGCTAGGGACTGTAAATACAGTAACTTCTGCAACTACCGTCAGCAACTTCCCAGCAAAGTCCCACTCATAGTCTCAGAAGCGCACCCTTTGCCCAGGGTGGTCAGTCAGTCAATGTGGTGTGGGGAGCTATACGTGGCTGCAGCATAGGGTGACCAGATCCAAACTGTTCATTTGAGGGACAGAAGTGTTGCATGTGTGGGACAAGTTGAGTGGGGAAACAGACAGGACAAAATGTAGTTAGAAAATACTAACATCTTGATGTCAATATTCCAAAATATTTCAGGATTCACGTACAGCAAAAAAACCACCTGATCTAAAATCAAAAATAGCTGATCTACAATCTCAAAACGTGTCCGCAGTG
>CM076972.1:55456596-55481921 GCA_039105355.1 Benthosema pterotum | reverse complement strand
GCCTGCCCCCCCCCTCCCCCCCCCCCCCCCCCCCAATTGGGAAATGGTACATCCAGGTCTGTCTAGTATACTCGAATATACTTTCACATTACACAAAAGCATTGAAAGTCTATAGCAGATCCACTCAAGTTCGTAATGTGACATGAAGCGTGCATATCTGCTATACTTGTGTTACTTTTGTCACTGACCCAATCGCAGTGTCACATGCTCTCTGCTTATGGGACAGGGTAACCAACAAAGCATGTTTTGCTACAACATGCTTTATTATTTATGACTAGGGCTGGCACTCGATTCAAATATTTAATCTTCAAAATGTAATTAATTGTTCAAAATGAATCGGATATCAAAATTTGACCTGAGAAACTTGTTTTTTTTTTGTCAAATAAAACAGATATTAGTATATCGATTAGTATATCGATATGTGAGGTTTCCAAATCAAATTTCCCCATAATGCCCTGGGCCAAGCGGAGCGCTACGATTGGCTCCCTCTCCCGTTGCGTGCACCGGTATGATCGGTACGCCTGAAATTCGACCCAGTGAAAAAGGTTCTGTGGTACAAAATCTATGTGCGATTTGTTTGTGTATGTTGTGTTAATTTTCGTACTCGTGCCATTGTTTCTGTAATTAATTCAACTCAATTAGTTAAAGTCCCAGTCCTATTTCGGACCAATGATGTTGACAGATACATTATTTTTTGCGTGCTGATAACAGGGGCATTTTTTTAGGGGGCAGACGGACCATATGCGGCCGCCTGGAGTGCCAGCTGTCCAACCCTGGCTGATGAGGTTTAAAATGCGTCATACGCTGCCTGGATGTCATCTTGAATGAGTTTTTTTGTTTGTTTGTTTGTTTTAACTGACTAGTACTGTCATCAAAAGCCTCGGTGAATGCACAGCGATGGTAATCAAGCTGGATTCTTTGATCTGTGTTGTTTTAAAATACATTTTGACCAGGGAAAAAAAATATTTGCGCCACATTTCACCATTTCCAAAAAAAAAAAAAAAAAAAAATAGATCTACAAGCCACAGCGCGCCACTTGTTGGCGCACTGTGGTCTTGCCGATCTGATATTTTTCAATAGCTGAAGTAATGCCAACAAATACTAACTAACGCTAATAATTCTAATGCTAACTATTGTTAAGAATTCTAACAACCCTAAGTAATGCTAATTAATACTAAGCAAGAAATACTAATAAGGCTAAGTAATGCCAATAATACTAAGTAATGCGAATGCTAAGTCTTGTTAATAATGCTAATATTGCTAAGTAATGCTAATAATGTTAAGTAATGGCATTAACTATTATTAGCATTATCCATAGTCCAAGTATTATCCATAGTGCTAAGTAGTGCTAATGCTAAGTATTGTTAATAATTCTAATAATGCTAAATAATTTTAATAATAATACGTAATGCTAAGTAATGCTAAGTAATGCTAAGTACTTTTTAAACGCTTAGAACACCAAACGGCGGACGGCCCGGTCCCGTTGTTTAAAGTGCCAAGCCACCCGCCCACACCGACTGTCACTGAGAGTGACTGGCTCAAGCTCGGTCCAGACACAACCGCCCGCCAGGCGCCCACCTTCCATCAATGACATGTTCTGATGGCAGTGGTGATGGAGTGTCTCATCGACCAGACCCTTCAACTGCTCAGTGATGGATTGAATTCTTTATTAGCAGGTGTCTTGACAGTACAGGTAGTGCAGCCAAAGGTTATGTTAAAAGGACGTCCCGTCGCGCTCGGTCTAAACCAACCCGCGGCCATAATAATATATTATTAACCACTGTCAGGGGTGCATGGGGATCGATACGTGACTGACCGTAAACCTTATTGACTACAAAACAATATCGATCGCAGACACGGAGGCAAACACATCCTCATTGATCGTGACGGATGAACAATCCCCACCCCCCCCCCCCCTTCGCCGATAGATTGCCATTGATTTCCTTTCAATTCCAACCATGGTAAAATGCATAATACAGGAGCGTCAACCACTGCCATTGTCACTGCGATCTCTTCTCTCTTTTGACCAGTCCAGGGCCAACACTTTAGTCGATGATATCTATTGATCTATGTATGCTCAGTCAATATCTTTGTTGCTCCCCTAGAGCAGGCTGCATGGCGACGCGGTGTGAGCTTGTAGATCTGCAATTCACAAACGGCCCTATACAGCCTACAGCAGGGCTGACCAAACGGTAGACCGTGATCTACCAGAAGATCACACAGGCCGTGCAGGTAGATCACATGACAGCACTTGGACCCTTATAGATCTGTAACTCTTGAGAGCGTTCAAATCCATTTGGTTTCATTTTGGTTTCATTTGAATTACGTTGAAGTACGTCGTTCCATTTGAATTACGTCATTTCATTTGAATTACGTCATTTTCAAGAGTCCACACAATTACAGAATGGAGAATAATTATTTTGACCAACGTTTTGCCAGTTCTCTTTCCCAATTGTGGACAAAAAAAAAAGTTCTTGGGTTTGTGTTCAAGAAACTAAACATCACAAACTGTCAACTCAAACCTCAAATACTGTTTTCAAACGTCAGTAATAGCATATACAGAAAAAAAAAAAAACATTCCAATTTTTCCCCTCTATTTTTCATTATAAGTGCATTATTCTTAAATGCTATAACAGTAAGTAACACCATCACCACTATTTCAAAGCTCAAACTTTCTAGGGGGCCTTGAAATGGATTTTCACTAATGGATCACATTTTCGATGTGTGTAGATCTTGTTGAGCCGGTCATTTTGAAAGTAGCTCTCAAGTCAAAAAAGTGTGGGCACCCCTGGCCTACAGTATGTCTGCTTCTTTGGGTTGTGTTCTCATAGACCAGTGGTTTTCAACCAGTGGTCCGGGGACCACCAGTGGCCCCTGAGAGGATTCCAGGTGGTCCCCAGGCTAAATGATGGACAGCCAGGTGGTAACCAAATGGACCTTTGTAGATTTTTAACTCCTGAGATTGTAAAATGGAACCAAATGGACCCGTTTATGCTCTCATTTAAACATCCGAATCACTTAATTTTTAAGAATGTACACATTTAGAAAATGTAGCAGAAATGTTATTTTGACCAACTTGTTGCCAGTTATCTCTCCTAAATTGTGGACACACACTTGAAGATCCTTAGTTTATGGGTCCGAGAGACTAAACTCAACATCAAGTGGTGGTCCGTGGCAAAAATGCAGAATAAATAGTGGGCCCTGGTATGAAAAAAAGGTTGAAAACATCTGTCATAGACCATTAGCTGCATGCAGCCTATTATGGAGGAAGTCAAGTGACCCAACATTGGGTCACTTGACACGTTGGCGGCAACAGTGCCGCCAATGCGTAAACGGTGTATTTATATAACACCTTTCTCCAAGGCGCTTCATGCATCGCATTCATCGATTCAGACACACATTTATACACAGGATGGTAATGATGGAAACCATGCAAGGCGCCTACTAGCACATCAGGGGTTGTGTGGGGTGAGGCAGCATTTCAGCCAATCACAGCGGCAGTGGCTCAGGGTTAGAGTCACCGGATGGTAACCGCAAGGTTTAGGCAAGGTTCGATCCCGGGCTCCCGCAGAGTTAGTGTCGAAGTGTCCTTGAGCAAGACACTGAACCCCTAATTGCTCCTGATGTGCTAGTAGGTACCTTGCATGGTTTCCACTGCCATAAGTGAATGAATGTGTGTGTGTGTGAATGGGTGAATGTTATGCACAATCTATGTAAAGCGCCTTGGATAAAGGCGCTATATAAATGCACCATTTACCATTTTACAGCACAGCAGATTCCTAAAGAGCCAATAGAGTGGAGGTGAGGTGGAGTTGGATTCTGGTTTTTAACCCATTGTGTCCTGACCCTCGATTTGAGTTCCTGACACCAGATTATACAGTAGTTCCTTACACCAGATTATACAGTAGTTCCTGACACAGATTATAGCTGGAGCAAGATTCTAGCTTTTTATGCTAGATTCTGCAGTAGTTTCTTACACCAGATTATACAGTAGTTCTTACACCAGATTATGACTGCAGCAACATTCTAGCTTTTGACGCTAGATTCTACAGTAGTTTCCGACACTAGATTCTAGTTATTGACACTAAATTATAGTTTCTGATGATAGGATCTACTTTTGACACTAGAATCTAGTTTCTGACGCTAGAATCGAGTTTTTGACACTAGATTCTATAGTCTCTGACACTAGATTCTTGTTTTTCTGAAAAATCTGTGTTCCTGTGTCCAAGGCCAAACCAAGGACACCAGAAATTATCCATATTTGACTGCAGACCCCCCCATCTGAAAACATGTTGTTCTAGGGATTCCCCAGATGCAAAAAATTGAGTTAAAAATGTTTGCTTCCAAAATAACATATTCAGAGATTTGCAGCACATTTTCACAATTTTTCAAAAATAGCAGAACAACAAGCTCATGTCGCGCCACTCGGTGGCGCGACATGAGCTTGTTGATCTGCTATTTTTCAACAGATAAAACACCACAACGCGTTCAGGACACAAATCTGTTTACAGTGTTTGTACACACTAAAGTTGCCTCTATTACCTTTAAAGTTCCCATGAGGGTTATTGAGGGGGGTCCCAGGGGGGTCCCCAACTACACAATAGTTTGGAACCAAACGGACCCTTTTTTGGTCTGTAACCCTAGCTGAAGCTGCATGCTCCAGTTGTTTTGTACGCTGCGCAGAGTAAGAACAAGAAAACCAGAGTTCATGAAGTTGAACCTGAACACATTCTCTATACCCGCAACACAGTGTAGCAGGGCTTGACACTAACACTTGCCCGCTTGCCCGGGGCAAGTGAAAAAAAAAAATGGTGGGGCAAGTGAAGACTGCTACCTGGTTGCCCGATCGGGCAAGTGTGCAACTTAGTGCACTGTAACACAACACAAGATGAATTTGTCTTGAAGGCAGTCATTGCGCTCTGCCTCTGTGTCTTTCCCTGCTTTCTAGCTGTCCACAATTCCAGGCTGGATTTGGGAAACAAAACGGGCAAATTAACACATCAAAATGACTAATTAAGATGATGAATTTTAACTCTTGAGAGTGTAAAAATGAAACCAAATGGACCCGCAAGGGTCCATTTGGTTTCATTTTTACGTTCTCAAGAGTTACATCTGGTTAACCAACTTAGCTGGGGACCACCTGGAACCTGGGGGGCAAGTGACCATGACCTGAGGGCAAGTAGAACCTGACTTGCACTTGCCCGATGGGCAAGTGCCTCGGAGACCTTACTGTCAACCCCTGCAGTGTAGCATGCTTATTGAAATAATAAACAACCCCCCACATTGTCACACGTCTTGTTATGATTTATAGCCTGTGCGTTTGTTGGTCAAAAGTACAATCGAGATAGCGGCGCGCCAACAATGGGTTCTGACTGCCTGCGACTCGCAAACAACATGGTGGTGAAAATTACAACAGCCGTTAGCTGTAAACTGTGCCATTTTGGCCCAAGATATGGGCCTCTACTTCCAACAAGCCTTTGTGCCTGTCAGTCACAGATAAGGAGAATTCGCAGAAAAACTCTCGGCGTCACAATTAGCACATCCGTAATCAGGGTGACTCGGGTTTCAGCCAATCACCACGCAGCAGCTTCATAACGAGCCAATAGAATGGAGGAGAGGTGGAGTTAGATTCAAATCTGTTTACAAACACATATTTTTTTACACACTAAAGTTGACTATAGTACCTTTAAAGGTATTATTGGGAACTTTTTAGCCAAAAATCAAAAAAGTATATATTGCTATATTGGTTGCCCTTTTCCCCTCCATGGTGCCATTCTACTTTGATGCTGCAGCTGTTTCTCTGCAGACAGACACTTGCTTTGCCCTGCAGACAGTCTAGAACTTTCCAAAAAATCATGACAGGACAGTGCTAGTGAGTGGGGGTGGGGTTGTGGGGGGAGTGAGGCGGCATTTTAGCCAACCACGGCACAGCGGTCTCCAGGAGTTTCATAATGAGCCAATAGAGTGGAGGTGAGGTGGAGTTGCATGCAAATCTGTTTACAAATACACACTGTATTTTGTAAACACTAAAGTTTACTATAATAGCTTTAAAGGTATTATATGCAAGTTGTAGCCAATCAAAATGTTTTATATACGAGGCTTCCATTGACAACTCTTTTGTACTGTATAGACCAGTGGTTTTCAACCTTTTTGACACCAGGGACCACCATTTATTCTGCATTTGAGCCACGGACCACCATCTTATTGACATTTTAGGCCCACAGACCCCAAAACTAAAGACTTCCTTTGTTTCTCTCCATGAGCATTAATCTTCTAGTTGTGTAGATTCGGACTAATTCACATGATGAATATTTTAACTATTTTTTTTTACATTCTCAAGAGTTACATCTGGTTAAACAACTTAGCTGGGGACCACCTGGAACCCTCTCAAGGACCACCGGTGGTCCCCGGACCACCTGTTGAAAACCCCTGGTATAGACAAAAAGAGGAGGTGTTGCTGTTTTTCTTCAAGTAGCGCAGTAGGAACTTAATGGAGGATGGCCATAGCGTGGGTTTTTGGAGGCTGGAGACTTGTTTGTTGTTCTGTGTTCAAAATAGTTTGATGGAGAAGCTGTTTTGTCTGCCCTCTGAGCCTCCGACGGGGGCGGATATAAAATGTCCCATTTGGGGGGGCAAGAGAACATGTTGGAGGGGCAACAGAAAATGGTACGGGTACCATTTTTACACACTCACCCGTGTCGCTTCGCGCCACGGGCGATGAAGCCGCACCCGTACCATTTTCAGTTACAGGACTTTTATTAGTCAAGTAAAGCATCAATAATAACAGACACGCAGCATGCATAAAGCTAAAGGTCTGACTCAGAGAGTTTTCTGTTTTCAATAATGAAATGCTGTTGGTTTAGTGGTGACACAGCTGTAGTTAGTTAGTAGCAGTAGTAGTGTTTCACTACATTTTAAATATAAGCACTTTAATTTGAAATATCTTGGGTTGTTTTGCATGGCATCGTGTTTGGGGGGGCAGACTGGGTATTTAGGGGGGCATTGGCCCCCCATGTCCATGCCTAGATCCGCCCCTTGCCTCCGACAAGTACCGAGTGCTGAGTGGCACAATTCTCTGTTATTACGCTGCTCTCTCTCTCTCTCTCTCTCTCTCTCTCTCTCTCTCTCTCTCTCTCTCTCTCTCTCTCTCTCTCTCTCTCTCTCTCTCTCTCTCTCTCTCTCTCTCTCTCTCTCCCCTCTGTCAAAAAATAGAGATTAAAGCCATTCCTCAGTGTCCTCAAAAAGTCTAACTCAGCTGTTTGTTGGTGACACTAAATATATACGTTTGGTGGCAGAGTGTGTGATTGTGTGTGTTTGCCCATGCACAGTATATGTGTACGTATGTGTGTAATTACGGTGTCTGCAGGCGCGTGCCGTGCGCGGGAATGCGTGTGGAAATTACCATCTATGAGATCACAATGCTTCACACAGATATTCACTGCTTCGCACCAGACAAACTTAAATACATTTCCTTGCATTTCCTGTTGGTCAATGCATGCAGAGCTAGGTCTGATGTGTTTGATATCTTAGAAAATCACATTTTAACCACCTGATAACACAAGTTACCACAACTTTGTCAAGATCCTTCAAATTTCATATAGGTCTGCAGGCTGGGGCTCAGGTCTAAGATATATATATATATATATTATATATATATATATATATATATATATATATATATATATATATATATATATATATATATATATATATATATATATGGCTTGAATGAATGCTCCAATCAGAAGCCAGCGTTTCTGGTCATAGTGAGCGGTCACATAATACACTATAATCACCGCTCCGCGCTATATTTGACCGCTGCATAAACAAGTTCCCCAAAGTGCAAACAGCTGTGTTCATATCAATCCGCGCTGCGCTTCTGCATTTAGTTCCAGCACGCCGTTAGTGGGTCCATTTGGTTAGCTACGTATTTGGTTGTTTACATGCTGTTGCCGTCACCCTCTCAAGGAGCACTGGTTGAAAACCACTGACGTAAGCCATGTAATAAGCGGGATAACACCCGATGAACCGGTGATTTGTTTCCTATTAACTGACCGAGGCGCATATATATATATATATATATATATATATATATATATATATATATATATATATATATATATATATATATATATATATATATATATATATATATATAAATATATATATATATATATATATATATATATATATGCAACCAAGGACAACTTCCACAGTAGGAGGAAGGAACCGCACACTCCAAAGATGCTCAGGACAATTACATATGTTGCTTCATTGTTTTATTGCACGCACAACGCGTTTCGCCATGTAGGCTTCATCAGGTGCTTTGCATGCAAAGCACCTGATGAAGCCTACATGGCGAAACGCGTTGTGCGTGCAATAAAACAATGAAGCAACATATGTAATTGTCCTGAGCATCTTTGGAGTGTGCGGTTCCTTCCTCTACTGTGGAAGTTGTCCTTGGTTGCATTCATACCTTGCCTACCAGCACCTCCCCCACCTGGATGTGCACGAGAAGCTACCTGTTTATATATATATATATATATATATATATATATTATATATATATATATATATATATATATATATATATATATATATATATATATATATATATATATATAAACTCGCCACAAAAAGTTCGGAAATCCAACTTTGGTCCATTATAGCTCCCCTTTGATAAAACCGATTGGTATCGTATTATATACCATTTTTATCATTGATTTTGTCCCCTTTACAATGAGGTACAGCATGTAATGATCCGGCATTCGTGGAATGAGCAACACTACTAAACATGTGGCTTGCGCTCCATTTTTTTTTGCCAAAATGGCAAATGTATGGTATTGATTGCTTTACGTTGCCTAGCAAATTGGATGATTACTCTCTTCCACAGTACAAAGTAAAAACACAACACATATTGGACATTTTTAGACTTTATTAATTTCACACTCAGTGACAGGGAACTCAGTAGCGTGTGGTATTACCAAACACAGACACAACAGCTTGGCACCTCCTCCTCATGCTGCTCACCAATGCAGCCACATTTTGCTGTGGGATTGCATTCCATTCCTCAACCAGCATCTGTTTCAAGTCAGCCAACGTGGTTCTGTGGGTCACTCTACCATACACAGCCGACCAAGCTGATCCCACAAGTGTTCAATTGGGTTGAGGTCTGGACTTATGGCAGGCCATTCCATCCTCTCCACTCCCATATTCTGGAGGTACTCTGTGATGATCCTGGCTCTGTGGGGGCGAGCATTGTCATCTTGGAGGATAGCATTAGGTCCCAGGTTCCTAAGATATGGGATCGCCACTGGATCCAGAATCTCATCCCTGTACCTTAATGCATTGAGATTACCTTCGATAATGACAAGATTAGTCTTGCCTCTCAGAGAGATGCCCCCCCAAACCATCACACTGCCCCCATTAAATGATGTCACCCGATCAGTACAACAATCAGCAAATCTTTCTCCTGCACGTCTCCACACTCTAATCCTGCCATCCAGCGTCCTTAGACAAAACCTGGATTCGTCACCGAACATGACATTTCCCCACATTCCGATGTTCCAGGGTCGGTGCTGGCGACACCAGTGCAAGCGGGCCTGGCGGTGAATGGCAGTCATCGCTGTCTTTCTGGAAGCCTTGTGAGAATGAAGCCTGGCGAGGTGCAGTCTGTTTCTCACAGTTTGCTCAGAGATGCGCCTGTGGTACCTTTGAGAAAATTTTGCCTGTAAAGCTCTGGCAGGAAGCCTACGGTTCCTCAGTGAAGCCAGGGTGAGGAACCGGTCTTCTTGGAGTGTTGTCTTTCTGGGACGGCCACTCTGTGGTCTGTCCTTGACATCACCAGTCTCACGGAACTTTGTTTTAAGTTTGGAAATGGTAGAAGGGCTGACACCAAATGCTGCTGCTACTCTGTATCCTGGAACACCAGCTTCCAATTGCCCTATCGCACGGGCCTTGTCTTGAAGGGACAGACGTGGCATCTTTTCACCAGTGTTACTGCTGCTTGGGTCACACACAAAAGCAATTTGCAGGACTTATGTACAGGTGCCAGCAGGCACACACCTGTGATTGGCACGCACCTGCCATCATTTGAAGTCAAACGAGAGTGAATTCCAACAGAAAAAAATTGCAGTGGATTTTGTCAAAAAAAATTGGAGCGCAAGACACATGTTTAGCATTGTTTCTCATTCCACGAATGCCGGATCATTACATAATGTACCTCATTGTAAAGGGGACAAATCAATGATAAAAATGGTATATAATATGATACCAATCGGTTTTATCAAAGGGGAGCTATAATGGACCAAAGTTGGATTTCCGAACTTTTTGTGGCGAGTTTATATATATATATATATATATATATAATATATATATATATATATATATATATATATATATTATATATATATATATATATATATATATATATATATATATATATGAATGAATGAATGAATGAATGAATGAATGAATGATTTTATTTTCGTGTCTGGCTGCCTTTCGCAGCCCATCCCACATGAGATTATTCAGACACATTATACATCATCATTTCCAGTGTCAACACGCTGACATCAAAATAAAAGAAATAAATAAAGTTAATTGTCATATACAAATTACATAATACAAGGTTCATCTATTGTACATAGGCTTTGCATATGTACAAAGTACATATACAATACATCATATATTATCTAACATGTAAGAGAGAGAGACCGAGAGGGAGACAAAGAGACCGAGAAGGAGACAGAGAGACCAAGAGGCAGAAGAGACCTAGAGGGAGACGGAGAAAGGGGGGGAGAGAGAGAGAGAGAGAGAGAGAGAGAGAGAGCGGGAGACAGAGAATCAGCGAGAGACAACCAGAGGAAGCACTGGATGGAGGGTATATACCGGTAGCTTATAACTATACAAAAATTTATTTAGTGTCACTTCTCCAGGGGCAGGTACCCGAGCATCTCCAACGCTATGCATATATTGTACGTTTCCTTCTATTCCATGCTTTGTGAATAAAGTTTGATATGGCAAAAGTATGGTTTTGAAATAGATGTTTTACTAGAGCACCGTCCAGTTGTAGATCTGCATTAACTTTTTCAAAAAGTATTTTTCTTAAGTCATGATAAAGGGGACAATACAATAGAAAGTGGATTTCATCTTCTACTACATCGAGTTCACAATGTTTACATAATCTTTGGTCTAATTCTATTCCGGAATACCTTCCAGTTTCGACTTGTAGTGGTAGTATTCCTGAACGGAACTGAGCACAAAGCGATCGCTGGCTCTTAGATAGATCATACGTAACATATTTTTCGCATTCATATTCTATTTTAAACTGACAGTATGTTCGCAATTTGGGTTTGTCCTTTATTTCTTCTGACCATTTAAGTTTATATTTTGCCATAGCCAACTCTTTAAATGCACGCACATCCACCTTCTGTCGGTGGGTGTAGAGATACCCAAGTCCCTGTTCCTGGAGAAGTTCGGACACCTCCTGAGCCCAGTACCCCCCTACTAGGATATCCCACCTGAAAATCTTATTTGCCATTCTATCCTCTGGTAGGTCAAGCATTCTATTCCATAATTGCATTACATTCATTTTCCATCTCACTTCACACGGTATCCATCCCATATCTCCATTGACTGCTGCTATAGGAGCAAATTTATGTACACCAAGAAAATACCTGATAGCCCTATTATGTACATTTACACATTTGTTGAAGGACCTGAGTCCCCAGACTCCTGATGAATAATCCAGGATAGGACAAACACATGACTGGTATAACTGAGTATATGTAGCATATCCCATATATCTTAAAACCTTGGTCTTTCCGATAATACCACCTAAGGCCCTACTTGCGGAATCTGCCAACACTGACGTCCCATGTAAGAATGACATATGTTCATCTAAGAAAAACCCAAGATATTTGTACTTATCTGTGAAATCAAGTTTGTTACAACCAAAATGGAATTGATTTACACTTCGTTTTCTACCTGGTTTCCTAAATTCCATAACCTCTGTCTTTTTAGGATTAATAGAAAGACGCCATCTTTTACACCATCCATCAGCACATGTCAACATTTCCTGTAGATCTTTTTCATTTTCTGCCATCAGAATTAAATCATCCGCGTAAAGCAAAACGCTAACTTTAGTTTCTCCACATGTTATCCCCCCTCCCAGCTGTTTTATTTCTTTTGCAAGATCATTTATAAAAATAGCGAATAGAGTTGGGGAGAGCGAATCACCTTGCTTCACTCCTGATGGAGTGGGAAACCATGAGGTATAATATTCATTTAGCTTGACACATGCTACTGGTGCCTTATAGATGGATTGGATGGCAGAGTAAAATTTACCATTAACTCCTATTTTAAGAAGCCTATATAAAAGAAGATCTCTATCGACATAATCGAAGGCCTTCTGAAAATCTATAAAACATACAAAAGTTGATTTATTTTCCTGAATTCTGTTTCTAATTATAGTACATATATATATATATATATATATATATATATATATATATATATATATTGGCATTATATCGATATGCTGAGTGAAGCAAGTCGATCTCCCCACCCCTGTTTTTCAATAGCTCACATACAACCTACGTCCCGTCCTGCATGGGATAAGGACTGTGAGGGGTCCCATATGTCTCAGTGAGAGCAGTGGAGAACATTAGAGGTCTGTCTGGTTGATCCTGTCTGGTAGTCTTGAATATATACTTTCCAGACTCCAGCTGCTGCAAATGAGACAACACAAGATGGTCTGATGATCTCACGTATAATAATAACAGTAAGCTGAACGATGGATAACAACATCTGTAGGGCCACTGTGGACCACACACATCACACAGGGTTCAAGCCTATTCTCCTTGGTTGTAATGTCAGCTGTCTCGTCCACAATCACACAGAAGCTCTCAGCAGACTGACTGTATGTTCTTGAGTACCACAAAAGCCACCATATTAGGATTTAAAGAACTATTCTGGGAACAGGGAACAGGTTACGCTCACCCCCAGTGGCCCCAGACAGAGACCTATCCCATGACCAAGTTAATACTGCTGTTTGGCAGGATTTTGTCGGTAGAATGGTGGATTTCCACAACCTGTCCAGACTGCGATTCTGCTGGCCATCAAGTTGACATAGTAATACGTCAATGGTCATCGGCTTCTTAGATTGGCTGACCAGACTAATTGGAGTTGGCGATTGGTCAGAGCTTTTTGTGGCATTTTCACCGCTGAACGAGTGGGCGATGGAGAGCGCTCAGTGCAGCAACAGGACTGCATCGTGTTCCAGTGCGAGACTTGATGCTCCAAGCAACATTTATAGTTTCAGACATGTTTTTTTGGTCGCTTAACAAGAGTGTACCTACAGGACTTTCACGTAACCAGGCCGTTGCATTCAGACAACTGGTTTACACATTCGGCGGAAGCTACAACAGCAAGCAGATCGAGGTGAACGTCTTCAACACCGTGTCTTTGTGCTGGAGGAAGTTGAACCCTGCAACACCACCAGGAACGGGAGAAGGACGCCACCTTGAGGTTCCCTCCATGCGCTGGGGACACACAGCTGTGCTGATTGAAGATACTATCTATCTCTGGGGAGGGGAGCGGTGCGGAGGTCACGGAAATTTGCTTTACACATTTGATATTGACGCCCACACGTGGTTCAAACCAAAGGTTCATGGGCTAGCTCCAGGCTGGAGGGCTGACCACTCAGCCTGTGTCTTGAAGAAGGACATGATTATCTATGGAGGATTGTGCGAGATGACTGGATCCATCTGCAAGTTGGACACCAACACGATGGTCTGGACTTTTATAAACACCAGAGGAACTGACCCTATTGCTACAGGATATGACTCTGCCACCATCATCGGAACCAAGATGTTTGTCTTTGGGGGCTACAGGAGTCTTCAGTACTACAACACCACAAGGGTGTTTGACACGGACACCAACCTCTGGCTGGACACGCCTTCTGCACAGCTTGTCCCACAAGGACGCGATCATCATTCAGCGTTTGTCTACAATGGAGAGATGTACATTTTTGGTGGCGCCAACGGTGACCAGGCCTTCAATGATCTGTGGAAATTCACTCCAGAGACCTTCTCCTGGAAGAAGGTTGATCCGAAGGGGAAAGGACCACCTCCTCTGCATGGTATGTGGTGTTGCACGGTGGGAGATCGTATCATATTCGGGGGATACTACAATGAAATGTATATCTTAGAGCTGAGCCCTAGCCTGAAGACCTTATGCAAGCTAGCAGTTATTCAGTACTGTCTGGACCAGTTTGGACTCCCACATGACATCAGGTGGGAACTGGCAGCCATGACTAGAAACAGCAAAAGCGTGTCTGTTTAAAGTTTAAAGAGGGGGCGCCGTGATTTTTGTATTTTTTTCCTCTTGGTGTGTTTTTTTATGTGCAATGATGTCTTCCCTTTGTATTTAGGGTTTCTTCATGGGGGCTAAACCTTTCCAGTCAAACGTGCCAATGAAAAAAACTGCAATATAGTGACATTGTGTGCTCAGCCCCTCCCCTAACTCCTCCCCCTTTATCATGCAACTAAAGCTGTGGGTGTGGCTTCAGTTCAGGTGGATCTCCACCCATCACCACCCACCAGAACTATGACTGCGAGCACAAGTCACACGATCGTTGTTCATGTTCAACAACAATCCCTCAAAGTGTTCCAATTAGCCGGTTTAGGTGATGACTTATTATGGTGACTATTATTATTACCCTCATACGATACGATACAATACAACTTTATTGTCAGTTTACACTGAAATTTGTCTTGCCTCCATGGCGACACCGTTCACTTAAGACAATACATTGCAAACACGACAGCAGAAACAAATAGCAAAAACATGACAATCATGACCTTCGATTTATCGATTCTGGTTTAGAAGCAGGACAGACTCGTGTACAAAAGAGTTCTTTAGTCTGTTTTTCTTAAATTTAGGAACTCTGAACCGCCTCATAGATGTCAATAGCTGGTATTCTTCATTCAGGACATGTGAGGGGTCAGAGGAAATAATCTCTGCCTTGTTTTCACTTGCTGCTTGCTTGTTCTTTTCATAACATCAAATCAATGGATACAATCTGCAGTGGTGGGATATATGAATGGCCCTCTATGCTCTAGCCTACATTCCAATCAATTAAGCACAGCTTCGCTATCGGAGCAGAGGAAAACAGATTGAGCATTTCTTTAAAAAAAAAGTCATAACTCTTATAAATCTTGACAGGTATGTGCTAGAGGAGGGGTCTCCAAAAGGTATATCGTGATCTACCAGTAGATCACACAGGCTGTAGATCACATGACAAGTGAAAGTTCTTAGTTTTGGGCGAAAGAGACTAAACTCAGCTTCACAAACTGTCAACTCAAACCTCAAATACTGTTTTCAAACGCCAGTAATAGCACATACAAGAAAACCTTCCAATTCTCCCCCTCTGTTTTTCATTATAAAGTGCATTATTCTTAAACACTATAACAGTAAGTAACACCATGACCACTATGTCAAAGCTCAAACTTTCTAGGGGCCTTGAAATGGATTTTCAGTAATGGAACAATCACATTTTTGATGTGTAGATCTTGATGAGCCGGTCATTTTGAAAGTAGCTCTCGAGTCAAAAAAGTGTGGGCACCCCTGTGCTAGAGACTTTTTTTTTTTTTTTGACAGACTCAAGACATTTGTGCTCTCTACCAGCCTGGGGCCGGATTAAATCATCTGGCGGGCCGGATGTTTGACATGACTGCCTCACAGGATTCATTCCCACTCCATCTTTTAGGTGACATGCCTTATGGAAGATTTACAATATCACGACGTGTGTTTCTTTTCACCATCTCAGCATGGAATACTGAGTATTGACGCGCTGCAGCTAGACATTTAACCCATTGGGTCCTGATCAGATTCTAGTTTCTGATGCTAGATTCTAGTTCACAGCGCTAGATTCTAGTTCCTCTCAGTAGATTGTAGTGACTGTAGTTAGATTCCAGTTTCCAGACATTAGATTCTAGTTCCTGACACTAGATTCTAGTCCATGACACTAGACTCTAGTCCATGATCCTAGATTCTAGTTTGTGACACTAAATTCTAGTCCCTGGCGCGGGATTCTAGTTTTTCTGGAAAAAATCTCTTTCTGTGTCAGTGATGCTTAACATATTTCATAGGAAGGACCCCAGAAATATCTATTATTTAGCTGCAGAACCTCATCTAAAAACATGTTGTTCTCGGGATGCCCCAGAAGCAGAGAGTTGAGTATTTTTTTTAATTTGTTTGCGATTTGAGTGAAAATTTTGTTTCCCAAATACTGCATTCAGAGATTTGCAGCACATTTTCACAATTTTTCAAAAATAGCAGAACTACAAGCTCATATCGCGCCACTCGGTGGCGCGATATGAGCTTGTAGATCTGCTATTTTTCGAACAGCTAAACCCCAAAACGCGTTCACTATACCTAAAGGGTTAAGCTAGGATTTATGCTGCTGCCTCTGTGTTATTTATTAAACAGGCCCTGCAGGTGTTTCAGAAGAGACGCGGCGCACAGTGAGGCAACGCAAACCTCACAAATTGTGAGTTTGCAATTTTTTTTGCCACATTCCCCGGACACACATTGTGTCCATTTAAAGTGTAGCCTAGGCTGAAGCCGTGGATTTATTACGCCTGTTATATTGAAGAGTAACTTAAAGGTAGGGGAAGTGATTTCACTTTTGTCAGATATCACCCCCCCCCCCCCCCCAAAAAAAAAAAAAAAAAAAAAATCTGTTAAAATGCTCTATTATAAGGTGTGCAGACCATATATGGAGTTTCCCCCCCCCCCCACATTAGCAGAGGAGCTAATAAAAGTTCCCTAGGTGGTGGGTGAATTCTCCTCCAATCAGGATCGAGCAGCAGGTTCACATAGTGTAGCTACTCTTGGGGGCCTCTAGTGCACCAAGCTGGTACTACACAATGAATTTCAAATCACTTCCCTTAGCTTTAATTAGAGAAAAATAACAACATAAAGTTAAACTAAAATAAATTTAGTATAGGCATTAGCAACCCGAGTTTAGAATGAGATTTACAAGAATACAGAAATATACGCCCATACATACTCCCATGATCTGTAGGCCTGTGAGCAGTGTTGCCAACTGCCAAAATCCAAAATGCACTAGTGGCACTTCCAAAATGCACTAGAATGTGCTAGAGCAGTGGGTTTTTAACCATTTTCATACAAGTGCCCACTATTTATTCTGCATTTTAGCCACGGAGGAGGACCACCATTTGAGGTTGAGTCGGACTAATTTAGGAGAGATAACTGGCAAAATGTTTGTCAAAATAGCAATTCTTCTACATGTTCTAAATGTGGAGATTCTTAGAAATCAGGTAATTCAGAATAAAATATAATTTAACTCTTGAGAGCGTAAAATGAATGATCTCAAGAGTTACAGATCTATAAGGGTCCATTTGGTTACCAAAGGTCCTTTCTAGAAAGGAAGGAGGACTCTATATAGAAGGAAAAATGGTGAAAAACAAGGGTTTTATCCCTGGTGCCTGTTAACCAGTTTCGCCCCAACTCACCAGCAAAAAAGCACTAGATTTTCCACCAGAAAAATTTCACTAATTTTGGCGCTAGGAGGGTCTGGGGGAAAAAAGCTGAATATAGCGACAAATGCGCGATTATGTCTTTATGTATGTATAGCCTTTATGTATAGCAGAACGGTAGGCCTGGGAGACAGGGCTGATTGTAGACCTTCATATTTTCACATCCATCTCCGCTTGGCCTCTATGGCATCTATTATGTCTAATTTAGCATGATTGTTTAATTATGTTTTACAAATAGAGCTACGCTTTCCTGTAATGTGTTCACTTGTATTATAAATTGCATTTCCATTATTTTACTGCTCATTAGGAATTTCTCGTCATGCTTCCCTTATTATTATTATTATTCAATATAGTATCAGAGTATCCGTCAATTTTGTCTCCCTGTGAGAACAGTATTGTTTGTTGACATTCTAACTGCACGATTCATAACTGATTTGCATACTTAAATGATTAACGTTTGAACACTATGAGCTGTGGGTAAAATCAGCCAAAGTCAGCATTGATGCCGACTTACGGGAAAAGGAGCATGAAGGGGCGGAGCCGAGCCCTCACTGATGTAATGACTTTGATTTTGGGACATCCCTCAATAATGTAGAACAGGGATTTTCAACCTTTTTGACACCAGGGACCACCATTTATTCAGCATTTGAGCCACGGACCACCATGTGATGACATTTTAGCCCCACAAACCTAAAACCCAAAGATTTCTTCTTTTTTATCCACAATTCCAGGCTGGATTTCGGAAACATAACAGGCAAACCTAGATCTCTAGTTGTGTAGACTTGGGCTAATGCAGATGATGAATATTTTAACTCTTGAGAGTGTAAAAATGAAACCAAATGGACCCGCAAGGGTCCATTTGGTTTCATTTTTACGTTCTCAAGAGTTACATCTGATTAACCAACTTAACTGGGGACCACCTGGAACCCTCTCAGGGACCACTGGTGGTCCCCGGACCACCTGTTGAAAACCCCTGATGTAGAAGACTAATGGTCATTTTGATCTGTATGTTTGACTGTTTTGTTTTCGCCGAAATCCAGCTTGGGAACTGAAATCTTTAGTTTTGGGGTCTGTTGGAGTAAAATGTCCTCAAATGGTGGTCCGTGGCTCAAAGGCGGAATAAATAGTGGGCCCTGGGATCAAAACGTTTTGAAAACCACTGCAATATATCAATCCACCCATTGATCAATTATCAATCAATGAAGTAATCAACTTGTTCACTCTCGTAGTTAAATGGAGGCTCAGATCTGACCGTGTACACACTAACTGGGATGTACACGTGCGCCTGCATCAGTCCACACAGTGTGAATCAGGGGCGGATGGAACATTTCCCCAATGGGGCGGGTGGGGCAGGAGAAAATGGTAAGGGGGCGACTTCATCGCCTGTGTCGCTTCGCGCCACTGGCGATGAACCCGCACCCATACCATTTTCGGTTACAGGACTTTTATTAGTCAAGTAAAGCATCAATAATAACATCAGTTGTTGTTGAAGTTGCAACAGACACGCAGCATGCATAAAGCTAAAGGTCTGACTCAGAGAGTTTTCTGTTTTCAATGATGAAATGCTGTTGGTTTAGTGGTGAGACGACTGTAGTTAGTTAGTAGCAGTAGTAGTGTTTCAAATCATTTTAATTTGCAAGCACGTTAATTTGAAATATCTTGGGTTGTTTTGCATGTTTGGTGGGGCAGACTGGGCATTTAGGGGGCATTACCCCCCCCCCCCCCCCCCCCCCCCCATGGCCATGCCTAATTGATCCGCCCCTTAGTGTGTGAATGTTTTGGTGTTCAAGCATATGTTTTAACTATTGAAAAATAGCAGATCTACAAGCTCATAGCGCGCCACTCGGTGGCGCGCTATGAGCTTGTAGATCTGCTCGTGAAAACGTGTGCAAATCTTTGAATATTATATTCAGGCCTGGGTTAAAAGCTCTCGTGCATCGGGGTCGGCTACCAACCCCGTCACGCCTCTATTGGATACTACGCCTGCCATATACACTCCATGTATATTTTTCACACCGACTTACCTGAGGCAGAGGAGGGGTGGGGGGTGTGGGGGGGTAAGATTGGGTGAAAATAGTTTGAGGCGCTGGCAATCTCCCTTTGATGTTAACACGCCACCAAGTCAGGTGTGTGTGTGCGAGAGAGAGAGAGAGAGAGAGAGAGAGAGAGAGAGAGAGAGAGAGAGAGAGAGAGAGAGAGAGAGAGAGAGAGAGAGAGAGAGAGAGAGAGAGAGAGAGAGAGAGAGAGAGAGTTGGGAAACGGTGTAGCTCAGGCAGGGAAAGATTTAGGCATGGACATTGGGGGGGGGGGGGCTGCAAAACAGCCCATATTTCAAAGATATTTCAAATTAAAGTGCTTATAATTTAAATGATTTGAAACACTAGTAGTACTGCTACTAACTAACTAAAGAATTTAACTGAAAACGGTATGGGTATGGTACAGTATGGGCATGCCATTTTTCGCCTGCCCCCACCAATTCAGAAATGTTAGATCGGGGCCAGAGGTAAGGACAGACAGAAGTTGAAAGGCACGGCAAAAGGCATGTTTATTTGGACATGCAGGGTTTGGTTTGTAAAACAAACAAGCAAAGGGCTCGTCCCTTTCTTAACTATGAAGCCATATATGGACGTCTTCATACTGATTGGCTTAGTAGGCCTAGAGGAAGGAAACAATTTGATACATGTGATACATTTTTTGTTTGTTTGTTAATCCGTTATTGTTATTTTCCACACATTTTCACGATGTCATTAATACATATATAATATTTGTCATAATACACGACAAAATATTTTTTCTCTTAGGACCTATTTTTGTAGCCTACAAATGGGTCCATTTGCACACTTTCCCATAAAATCTTGAAAATAGGTGGAATTCCATTTTAATGTGGCCAACATTAATTTTGAACTTTTAAAAATGGGTTCAAAGATTTTTTTTTTAAGAAATGCATTTTTGTGACCCGGAGAAGATACTATTTATTTTTATTTGATTTTACTTTTTCATAAAAAGGGGAGTGAACTGATTATTTGAAATTATTTGGACAGTTGCACAAAGCTCCACCAAGAAAGGTGGACAGAAACTAGAAACTGAAAAACATGTTAGACATTAAAGTATGATAGAGGTGTGGAAATACACCAGGCGTATGTTTATGTACGGCTCACGGTGGAAAATGGCAGTCGGACAGAGGCAGCGAAATTGCAGAGAGACCGCAGACAAAATGAAACAAGAGGCATCAAAGAGAAACAGTTCGAGGGACATTTTGAAAGCAAATTAAACTAGTTACTAAAAGAAAAAGGCTGAGAACTGAAGAATAAGCCCCAACAAAGTAGATGAAAATTATAGTGCAGCACAAGAGATTAATCCAAAGCCTCTTGTAAGACGGAGGCAAACAGAAACGCAGACAGCTTTGATTTATAAAAAAAGGTTATCTTGTTCCAGATACTGTATAATACTTAAAACCACATAAAACCTCCATGTTGTAGCTGTTCTAGCTGTGTTGTGTATTTTCGTAAAGGAATGCCCTACATTAGGGGTGTAACGGTACTTTTTAACAGCGATACGATGCGTACCATGATACATGGCTGATATAATACACTGGTTTTCAACCAGTGGTCCGGGGACCACCAATGGTTTTTGAGAGAATTCCAGGTGGTCCCCAGCTAGAAGATGGACATTTTGTTAACCGAATGTAACTCTTTGAGAGCGTAAAAAACGAAACCAAATGGACCCTTGCAGGTCCATATATTATATATTGTATATATCCATATATTGCGGGTCCATATATTTTATATATCCATATATTCAACATCTGAATTAGCCCAGGTCTACACAACTAGAGAATGTTAGAAGATTAATGGTCATTTTGATCTGTAGGTTTGACTGTTTTGTTTCCGAAATCCAGCCTGGAATCGTGGACAAAAGCAAAACAAATCTTTAGTTTTGGGTTCTGTGGGACTAGAGTGTCCTCAAATGGTGGTCCGTGGCTCAAATGCTGAATAAATTGTGGTCCCTGGGATCAAAAAGGATGAAAAACGCTGATATAAGACGTGGACCCTATTGGTCGATTAAGGCGATACATTCCAAGTCAATGTTTTAATTCTTAAAGCGCCGTTCTCGAGCTGCTCGTGGACATCCCGTGGAGACCCCCCCGCCGGTCACGCGGACGGCTCGTATCACGACGAGATGTAGATTTCATTCTTTAATCCAACTATTAGTCCGTGCGCATCGTCTGATGATCATCCCGTTGCTGACTTTCATTTGGGACAGAATTGGGGACAACTTTTTTTTTTCCCCTCCCATTGACATGCGTTCAACCCAATGCATTCAAACGGCTCTCCTCCGGTTTGCCCCCTCAATGTCGCTGGCGCATGGGTTAAGCAGCCAGGGCTACACAGCTCTTCCTGACTTGTGACCCGGATGTTTTTGGGTACATCGCCAGATGATCGATTAGGCAAGACAACAGACACAGCATAACAGAAACAGCACATCCTGTTTAGGAGATCTGAGCTTCAAAATAAGGGCTTTTTTACCGATCGAACTGGTCTGAGCCGCGGCAGTGGAAAGAAAACAAAGAATATCCGATCGCGCTGAATGAGTTAAAATTGATACTGTAGCTATTTATCAGATTTATTGAATATGTGTGAACATGTGTGATATATGGATAGTTCAGTTTTTTAATGGAAAAATATAACTTAGGGAGGTGTTTGAATGAATGCATGGATGTCTGAATGAATGTCTGAATGTCTGTTGAAACCGGCGTAACTCCTCACTGACTGCACCAATCAGTCTGATTTTTCACACGATCATTGATACACGATAATTGGTGAATTAAATTTCCCCATCCGCTTAACATTGGCAATTCCCTTCAGCCATATAGGGGGCAATGCAAATAGCAAAACACGCACGTGGCCGCGGGCGTGCACACACACACACACACACACACACACACACACACACACACACACACACACACACACACACACACACACACACACACACACACACACTGGCATATACGTAGATGGCAGAGATCGTGAGCGGAGCGGAGCACGAGCGGAGCGGGGAGTGGAGCGGGTGGATTTTTAAGTGAGCGCTGAGCGCGTTTTCAAATGGGTCGGGCGCGCTCTGGAGCGGGAATTATCCTCCGCTCCAGCCCGCTCCAAGCCGTTCAGTCCAGACAACGGCACACGTGTTCAGTAGCACAGCATAAACGTGTGGTTGTGGTTCAGATGGCGACTATAGGCCTACAGTGCCAGCAACACGATCAAGACATTTAAAATCCTCTCCGAGGTGCGGGAGGAAGGAGGAGATGATGATCATGATGGAAATTGGAAAAAAGAAAACGTAAGCTGACTGTCTTGCTGTCTATCTTGCCTTAGATGCGTCACCTCGCTATTTATTTTGAAGCACTGCACATCATAACGGCAACGTATTTTGAGCGCAGCGACCCCCCAATTATGTCCAATTCCCTCACAGTGTAACATCATCAATAACCTATTATCACGTATGGCATTTTGGAAACGAAATAGCGCGGCATAAGATTATTCGCCGCACCTGTCTGGGTTAATATAGACTAAGACTCCTGTCTTAAATGTTTATGCTGTGAGGGGGGCAAATGGATGTAATCGACACATATTTGGAATGTCGACGAATCGCGGCCCATGTCAAAATGTTGTCGATTTTTTTATTTTATTTTTTAACCCAACGCAAAATGTTGCCATAATACGGCTCACAACGCAGCCGTGTGCATGTGTTCTGAGAGAATCAATGTCAACTTAGGCTACTGTCACTGTGTAGGCCTACCTTTTGCAGTATTTTATCAAAGATATAATCCATAACGCGGAGGGGAAAGAATGTCCGAGGTCGCCTTCGTTCTTGCTTTTCCTTTTTCTTTTTTTCGGCGCATTTACAGAGCCGGATAAAAGGCTGCGCGCAGGGGGGGGAATGCCCCCCTAAATGTAACTCTGTTTTCATTATAAGGTTTTCGCCTGCCCCCCCCCGAATTGTGAAACTTTATATCCGGGTCTGACAAAAGCCGGCGAAGAGAGAGAGAGAGAAAAGAACATCTTCCGAGTTTGAGCGCAAGCCCCGCTTCAAAGACTAAAGATTTGGAGCTCGCGATTTGACAAGAAAGCAGTGACATGTTCACAACGTCGGTGGTGAACTTTAGGTGTTTGTGATGTGCCGTGGTTCCAAAAAATAAGCAAATAAGCAATCATAGCCGTTTGTTTGAGACAGACTGTGGGGGAAGGAGGAGGAGTATAGGAGGACGCAGCCAGTGCCGATTCTGGCCTCCAAGGGGCCCTAAGCAGGATTTTACTAGGGGCCCTGCTTTTTTTTGTTATTTTGGCCATTTTTTGCAGAGAAATAAATTATAGATAACTTAATTGTTATAAACCTATGGAGACACACACACACACACACACACACACACACACACACACACACACACACACACCACACACACACACACACACACACAGAGACACACAGAGACACACACAGACACACTCTCTCTCTCTCTCTCTCTCTCTCTCTCTCTCTCTCCTCTCTCTCTCTCTCTCTCTCCTCTCTCTCTCTCTCTCTCTCTCTCTCTCTCCAATGTTTCCTTTTCAAATGAATGTATTTATTGCTATTTCAATCCTGACCAACAACAAAACTATGAAACTGTCTCTTATGTAGAGATGTAGAAGGTCTACAACAGAATAGGGACAAATAAGAGTTGAAAATATTTGTTCACCGTCAAAGTATTGTAGGCTACAGTAACCAATAAACATCAGTCACAGAGACTCTGTGAAGTGACTGGCTTCATGAAGTGAATGGAGTTGACATGACTGTCTATATCCATAATACTCTAAGCTTTGGGCATGCCACATGATAGGAGATATTATTATTGACAAAATACAACAAGCTTGTATCTCTGCCACCAAAAAAAACATTTTGTACAACACAACAACACACTACCGACAATCCAGCATTTAACCGAGCACAACCGAAAACTGCAGTCATTCATAGCGTTAGCCTGCCAGCCTACCTGACTGCTGCTGCTCCTTTTTTCATATACTGAAGTAATGATGTTGTTGACCAAACATGCTAAGCAAAATGGGGGGGTCGTTTCTGCGTGTGTAAAAAACCGCGACAGCGGGCATGATTCAAGTAACGCTGTTTACGGAAGAAGATTTCCCTTCTACGTACAGAACAAGCATGCACTAGAGTGGTTACGTTCGCCCGCTGTACGTTATTTACGTAATGCTCCGCGATTCAATAAACGTACATGCGCCCACTCTACGTTATTTGCGTAAATAACAGTTCTTTCAATTAGTTATTTACTCAGAGCTGGCGGGGGGCCTTTGGGGAATCGGGGGCCCAACGCAGGGTGCGTAGTCTGCGTATAGAAGAATCGGCGCTGGACGCAGCACAGACGCGCACAGCACAGACATTGATAGTAGCCTAATGCCCGAAAGCAGCCTAATACCCGACAAAGAAAAAGCAGCAGCCTTTTTTTTTTTTCCAGCCGTCAGATTTTGCTCCTGAGCGGGCCGGGCTGAGCGGAGCACGGAGCTGCCCAAATTAATAAGAGCGCGGAGCGGAGCGAGAGCGGTCTAGGAGGGGGTCCACGGGAAGCGGATTGCGAGCGGGACCAAATACGTCGAGAGCGATGAGCGGAATTCTCGGCCGCTCCGCTCCGCTCACGAATTCTGGTAGATAGGCATTGTATTTGAACTCATAATGTGTTTTTCTTCTCTCAACAACCACCTATAT
>CM076972.1:55390223-55451096 GCA_039105355.1 Benthosema pterotum | reverse complement strand
GTGCGGCTTCATCGCCGTGGCGCGAAGCGACACGGGCGATGAAGCCGCACCCATACCATTTTCGGTTACAGGACTTTTATTAGTCAAGTAAAGCATCAATAATAACATCAGTTGTCGTTGAAGTTGCAACAGACACGCAGCATGCATAAAGCTAAAGGTCTGACTCAGAGAGTTTTCTGTTTTCAATGATGAAATGCTGTTTGTTTAGTGGTGACACAGCTGTAGTTAGTAGAGCAGTATAGTTTCAAATCATTTTAAATATCAGCACTTTATTTTGAAATATCTTTGAAATTTGGGTTGTTTTGCATGCCATGTGTTTTGTGGGCAGTCTGGATTTTAGGGGGGCTTTGCCCCCTCCCCATGACCATGCCTATAGATCCGCCCTTGTGGCGACTGCCGTTTTTACTTGTACTGCAGTTTTTAGATCTAGTCTTATACATTTCCCACCATCCCTTGCACTTTTAAGTCACTTTCTGATTCCTGTTCCTGTAATCCCAATAATCCCAAAGTGCGCCCTAGCTCTTCACTAAGCCCCTCCCCAATCCGGCCTTGTCCAATAGGCACGCTGGAAGAGGAAAGCTTGACCAGTTGCTAAAGTATTTGGATTGCCATTGGACAGTGAGCAAACCCCACGCCAAAGGATGGAACAAGATTGTTAAGTGTTGTGATGCAGACTTGGCTCCGTACACTATCGTTTCTCCTCGATAAAAGAGTCACTGCGACCTGGCCCGTACTGTAGCAGCACTTCGGATGGAAGCAATGTAACCAGCGGTTTTGCCAAATCAGCTTTTGGGGGCTCTTCAAAATAAGACGCAATTGTGGCTGAAAAGTGTGGCAGACAAGCGACTAAACTTGACCTTTGGGTAGAGGAAAGTGTTAAGTAAAGAAATTCAGTACTTTTCCTTTCCTTTCAGGGTGCCTCTACACCAGGGGCGGATTGGCACATATTTTCCCACCGGGACAACTTTGCCTTTGCCAGGCCACCCTGGGGGTGGCAGCTGGTTAACCAGATGTAACTCTTTGAGAGCGTAAAAATGAAACCAAATGGACCCTTGCGGGTCCATTTGGTTTCATTTTTACACCCTCAAGAGTTAAAATAATTCATCGTGTGAATTAGCCAAACTTAGTCTACACAACTAAAGAATGTAGAAGATTAATGGTGATTTTGATCTGTATGTTCCAGGCGAGCATCTAGCACATTCTAGAGCATTTTGAAGTGCCACTATTGCATTTTGGATCTTGTCCAGGCCACTAGGTGGCGCAGGCCACCGGAAAACTCCTGTACTCCAGATGGCCAATCCGCCCCTGCTCTACACCTGTTTTTTTGCACAGTCAGTGTTTCGGGCCAAGCTGTGACGTCACATCCTCCTTTTTTGAATGGGTTTCAATGGGAACTTCCGGCTAGTTCCTGTCTGAGTTTCGGACAGTGCTCAGGCAGCAGGAAAGAGCCGCCCACGGCCGAAATCCAGACCGGAACAAGCCGGAAGTCTCATTGACACCCATTCAAAAATGCAGGACGTGACGTCACAGCTTGGCAGAGACTTGGAATGTGTAATCTGCAGTCTGTTGGCCCTGTCATGCCTCCTTTATTTCATCTCTCACACCCCCACCCTTCCTTCCTTCCTTCCTTCCTTCCTTCCTTCCTTCCTTCCTTCCTTCCTTCCTTCCTTCCTTCCTTCCTTCCTTCCTTGCCTCCTTCCTTCATTCCTTCCTTCCTTCCTGCCTTCCTTGAAAAGTGTTGCAGACAAGCGAATAAACTTGACCTTTGTGTGGAGGAAAGTGTTAAGTAAAGAAATGGAGTACTTGGAGACAATGTGAAAAAGAAAAAGAAAACAGCCCAGAGTGAAGAGTAAGTGTAGGGTAGAGACAGGGGGGAAATGAGGGCACACCGAGGAGAAGGAGAATTAAATTCTGAATTGAAAACGCTGTTGAAAAGTAATGAGAGGGAGGGATGAGTGGAATAGAAAGGGAATCAGGGGGAGAGAGGACTTAAAGTAATCACGTTGATGCTTGCAGGTTCATCTCGGCTGAAAAATAACAGAAACAACCTTGTTTAATATACAACAGGCATTATAATATGTCTTCCCCGCTATTGTTCTCAGCTCACACTGTCTGTCTCAGGCGCGTACATATACTGTATATACTGTCTTCCCCTCAAAGCATTCCTTAGTGCTTGTATACACTTTCCATCTCAGCTTTTTTTCAACTGTCTGTCATATCCAGTCTCCACAGCTCTCAGCTCCCCTACTATTCGTCTCTCTGTCTAATGGAGCAAATAAACGACAAAGCTAAAAGCAACACTTGACAGCGTAAAGTGTTTGCTTTTAGCTTTGTCTTTAATTTGCTTCATTTCATGGCTGCGCCTCGTTAGCTAAGCTGACCGAAGCTATCAAAGCGTGTTTGTTTACTGGACAGGCGGTGTCACAGCGTCATGCCCAGCCAACGGTGAAAGACACGTCCAGTGGTTCTCACTAAGGTTTACATTAGTCAGTGCCGCGACCGATGCATGGTCGCGATTGATGCTTGTAGGTCGAGAACCCGCCAACCTTTTCCCCCCCAAACCATTGTGACGGTTTACAGTCGGTTGCCTTTGGGGAAAACGGTGACAACCTTTTTCCGTCGATCACAACTAATCCTAACCTACATTGCTAACCCAAAACTTAACCTAACCTAAACCTAACCTAAATCGGTCGCGACCGATTGAAAATCGGTAGCCCCATCATGGCCCCTCCTGGAGAAATGGAGTGCATAGTGCTTTTTGTGAGTAACAGCGCTTTACCTCGAGTATAATTTGTGTGTTTTTGTATAGTTTTACTCCAAATAAGTACTTACTTTTATTCTAAAAAAAATGTTTTACCTTCTTTTAGGAAGTGAAAACAAGCATTATGAATTAAACAACGGTCACGAAACAACGGCCACCTACAATAGCCTGACCTCAGTCTTTCGTTTCACTTCATTATTCAGACTGAAGCCCCTCTCCTCCACAGCAGTTTCTGGGATGGGCGTCATGAAAGTGGCCAGTCTTCATGGTGATTGGTTCATACCAACCCCTAATAATACTGGATGACGTTGCTTGTCTTTAATCGTCTAAATTGTTAGCCCCGTTGCTAGCCAAACAAACGCAGCCGATGAGTGTTACTAGCATGCGAACAAAAACAGTAAAACAGGTCGATTTTGATGTTTTATAAAACGTGACGCTTCTTTAAAGAAGCATTTGAGCTGACCACCATTAAGTGACATGCTACACTACTTGTTTTGAGTAACAAGGATTGTAGCTTACTACATCTTCCCACACACATTTTCGAATTCCGCCCATTTTTAATGGTTAGAAAGGCTCAAATATACATCCCTCTCATATACATAATATACATTCATTGATGTCATTTTATTATTATGATTATTATTTAGAAAGTTGTACAAGTTATATATGTGGGTGTAGTGTTGATGTAGCAACCTACATCAAGCTACTTTTGTCGTGTAGCTTGTAATGTACCTTGCTACAATTTTGTAGGGATAGCTTGTAGTGTAGCTTAGCTACATTTTTCGAGAGTAACAAGTAGTGTAGCTTACTACATTTTCCCAGTAACTCTCTTCACTGGCTACATGTATGACGTTTAATTTGAGGAGGAACACACTGCTGCTAGTCTATTTGACTCGAGTGGTGGTCGAGTACTTTGCCCCGGCGCCGTGCCGTGTGCTCAACAGCCTTCCGTCGCTTTATTTCTACTTATTTTTTCGGACAAGCGGAGGTAAACGTGGGACGAATGTGCTCCCAAACGCCAAGTCAATCCGTCACAGGGCTGGTGAGAGGAGAGAGCTAGGGAGGGGAATGGGCCGACAGACAGACACCTTCCTGGTCGCACTGACCCGTCTCTGGTGGAACAGCCGGCAGATTGTCTGTGACGGCTCCTGTCTGCTCCCTGAAACACCCGCCGGAACATTAGCATTATTGTCTCTTTCTTTTCCTTTTCTGTTTTCTTTCACGCCTACGCACGTTTGTGATGATTTTAAGGGGAAATTCCACCCCTGAAGGCTTTCTTATACCGCTATTTGCAGTTGATTTACAGTATTTCCACAAAAAAGGGGTCCAGTTGTTATTTTGTGGGAAAAAAAAAAAACTCTTATTGGCTGTTTCCCCATACTCAAATAAGCTTATAGAATGGGGCTATGGGATCTTATTCAGATTCAACTATTTCCGTCTCCCCAAAAATGCTTTTTTGTTGTTGCTATATATTCCCTCTCCACCACCTTTTTGAGCCAGCTGAATCACTGCTGAACCAACAGTCAAAGTGTGAGTGTCAACACACTATTGACAAGGTGGAGAGAGAATATATTGCAAAAGTGGATACAGTGGTAAAAAGCTATAAGGTACTTTGGTACTATGTACCCATATCATGCCAGTTTAACCTCTTCTGATCGGATGTGAAAAATATTGAAAAAACTGTTATTGAAAAAGTTTTGAACATTTGTTTTACAGGAATTTAGAATCTTCATTCCAATCTTCATTTTTTAGTTCCAAGGACAATATTTTAGTTCCAGAGAAAAAAAAAATAGTTCTCACTGCAAAATTTGAGTTCCAGGGAATGTTTTACTCCCGGGGGAAACGTTTTAGCTGCGGAGAAAAAAATATTTCCCAGGACAACATTTTAGTTCCAATTTTAGCTCCAGGGGCTCCAAGAATGAGGTAAAAAAAATCAGACCATTTTGGAGCTCCTTGAAATACTGAAATATAGTGAAATAGCCCTGAAACCTTTTTTTTTTTTTTTTTTTTTCTGAAAACTCCAAGAGGAGTTTTTAAATCCTCCAAGTGGAGGATTTATGTATCACTAGACCTTCCTGATCACAGGGATCTTTGTAAGAACTGTTCATCAGTCGTCAATCAACTTGGACCAATGGGAAGGGGCTTGTTTTCGCTACGCAAGACAATGGTGTTAGGTGATATATTGGCTGTACTGTTTGCGAACTCTCTTACGCACGCACGCACGCACGCACGCACGCACGCATGCACTCACGCACGCACGCATGCACTCACGCACGCACGCACGCACGCACACACACACCACACACACACACACACACACACACACACACACACACTCTCTCTCTCTCTCTCTCTCCCTCTCTCCACATGCTTGACATTTTGCTGTCCCAAATCACATTCAAAACCCCACATTTGAATTCTACCCATCCAGCAGAGAGAGAGAGGAGAGAGAGAGTGAGAGAGATTCATTGCAAATCTCTCTCTCTCTCTCTCTCTCTCACTCTCTCTCTCTCTCTCTCTTCTCTCTCTCCCTCTCTCCTCTCTCCTCTTCTCTCTCTCTCTCTCTCTCCCTCTCTCTCTCTCTCTCTCTCTCTCTCTCTCTCTCTCTCTCTCTCTTCTCTCTCTCTCTCTTCCACACACACACACACACACACACCACACACACACACCACACACACACACACACACACACACACACACACACACACACTTACTTGACATTTAGACAATTTCCTACAAACCGTTTCAACTGTTCAGTCACTCCTGTACAAGGGAATTGATTCCACGTCTCAAGCAAGCCCCGATTTGTTAGTGGCAACGCATAACGAGTTGGTAGATCGGCTCTTTCACACAGCAAACGGTCCAACTGTTTTCATAATGAACGCAATGTTCTTGCCGTAGATCAGGGGTTTTCAACCAGCTGTCCGGGGACCACCAGTGGCCACCCCCAACATTTAGTTGGGGTGGCCCCCCAACTAAATGTAAAGTTGGTTAACGAGTTTTAATCTTTGAGAGCGTGAACATCAAACCAAATGGACCCTGGCGGGTCCATTTGGTTTCATGTTTACACTCTCAAGAGTTAAAATATCCATCATGTGAATTAGCATATACATTCGTCTACACAACTAGAGAATGTAGAAGATTAATGGTCATTTTCATCTGTATGTTTGACTGTTTTGTTTTCCCAATCCAGCCTGGAATGAGGTCAAGCTCATTCCAGGCTTTCCTGGTCAAGCTTACGACTTCCAACATGCCTATTGAGCTAATTGTGGACAAAAAAGCAAAATAAATCTTTAGTTTGTCATCAAATGGTGGTCCGTGGCTCAAATTCTGAAATAAATAGTGGGGCCTGGTATGAAAAAAAGGTTGAAAACCACTGGTGTAAATGTATTGATTGTACTTTTAAACTTCCTCTCTCTCTCTCTCTCTCTCTCTCTCTCTCTCTCTCTCTCTCTCTCTCTCTCTCTCTCTCTCTCTCTCTCTCTCTCTCTCTCTCTCTCTCTCTCTCTCTCTGCTCTCTCTCTCTCTCTCTCTCTCTCTCTCTCTCTCTCTCTCTCTCTCACTCTCTCTCTCTCGTCTCTCTCTCTCTCTCTCTCGCTCTCGTCTCTCTCCACCAGTCTGGGTGCTGGTCAACGGTAAGGAGATGCGCGGCCGCCAGTCGCTGGCCATCAACTTCACCTACCTGCACCTGCGCAGCCAGCTGCGCCTGACGGTGTGGGTGCCGCGGCTGCCGCTGCAGATCGACGTGTCCGACACGGAGCTCAGCCAGGTCAAAGGGTGGCGGGTCCCCATCCTCACCAACAAGAGGTACGTTAGCACGTTTGCATTTTATTACGTTAGCACATTAGCACGTTAGCGCTTTAGCACGATTGCCTATCGCTGTTGTCGAAGAACTACACCAATCAAGCACAGTTACGCCCACCAATCGCCATTGATTTGGAGCTTCGGCAACTTTACCTTATCAATACTGGACTACTCTAACTCCATTGTTACTGGTCCACCGGCATTCACATTTAAGCCCCGCCCTCCCCCAGTGTCCACGCAAGGCTAGAACACTTTCCAGCAGGGCTCATTCATTCCAAAGTAAATATCCTGGACATTACACATTAAATAGTGGCTCATTTTTGGAACCAGACCTTCAAAATCTCCAATTTCCAAAACCATCAACAAGGCATGTCCTATGCAGAGAAGAAATACAATGTGCTCTGTGTGTGTAGCAATTATTTTTTAAAACAATGTTTTATCATATAAGAAAGCTATTGGTGGAGAGGTTTGTCTATCACATGTTGTGCTTATCTGTCATTGGACCATAGCAGTTTAGGGAGGGGAAAGGTCTATTGAACCAAAACGCCGCGGCTCGCTTGGTCTTTTAACCAGCCAAACTTCTCACACGTCACACATTATAACAGTCACAACAAATTGATACTGTTTATAGCACTATGAACTGCTATAAAAACGCTGTCTGAGGGCACAAAACATGAACAGGGCACCCCTAATAGAAGCAGCAGCGAGAAACGCCGAGCCGAAACGACAAATGTCAGAACATGCCCTTTCATATTGTCGCGCATCATTCATTCATTCCTCATTTCTAGTGACGGCGTCGCATGCCGACAAGCTCTGCTCCGCCGCCGCCATGACAAATGCCGCCGCAAACTCACTGTACTGAGCACACGGCCGCGGAGCGTTGTGTAAGTTAAGCGCGTGTGTGTCAGTGACAGAGCGTTATGGACCGGCGGTCCATACGCTCCCATCGTCAGAGCATTATTTCCTCGTTGGGTCAAGGCCTACCGGCGTTTACTGATGACAGCCATTACAACCAGCGCATTACTGCCCTCCGAATGGAGCATCCATTACACACACACACACACACACACACATACACATACACACACACACACACACACACACAACACACACACACACACACACACACACACACACACACACACACACACACACACACACGCAGGCCACGCAGGCACACGCACACACCTAGCAGGGGCGGATCTAGGCATGGGCATGGGATGGGGCAATGCCCCCTAAATGCCCAGTCTGCAAAACAACCCAAGATATTTCAAATTTTAAATTTCATTTTAAATGATTTGAAACACTACTACTGCTATTAACTAGTGCGGCACCACAAACCCACAGCATTTCATCATTGAAAACAGAAAACTCTGAGTCAGACCTTTAGCTTTATGCATGCTGCCTGTCTGTCGCAACTTCAACAACAACTGATGTTATTATTGATGCTTTATTACTTGACTAATAAAAGTCATCGCCCGTGGCGCGAAGCGCCACGGGCGATGAAGCCGCACCCATACCATTTTCACTGCCCCCACCCCCAATTGGGAAATGTTACATCCGCCCCTGACACCTAGACAATACCATTGTGTGTGTGTGTGTGTGTGTGTGTGTGTGTGTGTGTGTGTGTGTGTGTGTGTGTTGTGTGTGTGTGTGTGTGTGTGAGAAAGTTGATTGGGGGCATTCAAGCGAGTGCAGAAAATGCTGGAATCCGTTGTGGAAATGGTGACAATCATGTGTGGCTCGTTTATTTGTGTGCCGTCACACTGCACTCTCCACCACGAGTTTAACGTGAACAACGCTCGCACACACACACACACACACACACACACACACACACACACACACACACACACACACACACACACACGCACACACGCACACACGCACACACTCACACACACACACACACACACACACACCGTCTCTCTGTCTCTCTGTGGCCATTGATGCACTCTGCAGGAGTCCTGCTGAGGTTTGATGAGGCTCATCACTACACCGATAGTGTGTGTGTCTGTCCGTCCGTCCGTCTGACACCTCTCCTCATTTTTTGAGGGGTGAACGGCGCTACGATACGTAGCACGCTCACGATACATTGACGTTACCTTGACAACCTTGTGGTTGACTGCATGTTACATGGGACGACATCGGTCATTACGATTCAGTGGTTTTAAATGGACCCTGGCGGATCCATTTGGTTCCATTTGTACACTCTCAGAAAAAAAGGTCCTAAAAGAAAAATCATTAACATGGTGAAACACAACTGATGATGTCTCAAGCTTGTTTTCACCATGCTAATGTTTTTTTTTTTTCAGACCTCCTTTACTCAAAAAACATCGGTTTATTCATGTCCACACAACATCTCAAAGATATACTAATGAAAATGGGCGGTACAGATTAAAGCTCGATCTCTGATACGTGCTGGGTTTTTGTGTTATGTAATTACTATTAAAAAAAAAGATTTCTCAATGGTCACACAATAGTCACACAATGTGTCAATAGATCGGCACATGATAAGGGGTTTAGATGAACGAAAATGGAGCCCATGATGTGTTTTTCTCTCCCATATCCAACATTTTACCATGTCTTTAATATACAGTACTGAACCTTAGAGATGTTATGTGACATGATAAAAAGGTCTCCCTCGTGTTTCCTATTGAGGTCTGAAAAACATCATTAGGTGAAAACACAACTGGAGTGGGTCTTCAGGTTGTGTTTTTTCCATGTTAATGATTTTTTCTTTAGGGCCTTTTTTCCTGAGAGCGTACAAATGAACCCATGATCCATGACGGGTCCATTGGGTTCCATTGTGTACGCTCTCAGAATACATCATTCTTTGAAAATGGTTGGAATTCCCCTTTAAAAACTACTAAATGCATTGCACAAATGCTTAGTATTGGTAAACGATTCATGCCGTTTCAATGCGATTCCTGGTTTCAAGAAGTGTGCGTGTATGCTTGCCCGCCAGACCACACTCCATCTCCATTAGTTTTGCTTCACACTTCTAGGTTCTAGCACCTACAGTACTTGGCGTGTGGTGTGCGCAGGTCAGCGCACGCACTATTGTGACAGTGCACCAGTGTTGCCAACAGCCAAAATCCAAAATGCACTAGTGGCACTTCCAAAATGCACTAGAATTGCGCTAGATGTTTGCCTGAAGGCACTAGCGTCATTTATAATGGGTGCGTGGGTGCGTGGCACCCATGGGCCCCATCGCCACTCTAGGGGGGCCCCGAGCCCAAACAGACTTTTTCTTCTCCTTTTATTTAAAAAATATCTTGGCGCGTGGGGCCCACGCGAGCAGCATACGGGAGATGAGCTAAAGTCACTTTACTTTCATCTAAAAAAGTGCGGTGAACAGCAACCTTATTACAGTCAGAGACGTACAAGATGCTATAGTGTCAAAACTGCGACATTGAGGCATCAGAAACTAAGCGCTCGAGAGCTGTTTTTGCAGCAGTTGGTCCCTATTTATTGTCCCTCCTCAATAGAAGTCCATGTAGAATGGCCCCCCTTGGACTGGCCACTTAAAGAGAACGGAGTTGTCGCTGCTGCTCGACTCTGTACTTACCTTTTGAAAGTCTGCCGAGATTTTATTTTGAGATTCCAATCTAAAAACTCTCAGGCCATTCTCACCCGATTTCAATAATTCCAAGTGTGGTCCAAGTATATCCAAGTATATTTTCAGTTGCTATATAGGTCATGCGTTTATAGTATGCATTTATCACAAAAAGAAGAGGGGAAATTTTCCGCATTTTCTCATCACTGTCTCTGTGCCCCGTGCCGTGCGTATCGGGATTCCCTTCTTATAATATGGAAAACGACACAGCTGTGTATAAGGAGCTAATTACATGATCTCAGTCTGTTTGCACAGTGTAATCTATTTACTCTATAGAAATCAATTATATTATAAAATATAATTTTAATATAATCAAGAGCTATTATAAGTCCTCAATATAAAATCACAAAAAGCTAAATATGCTATATCTTATGTGTTTATCATTTTAATTTAGCTTTAAAACATAGGTGACAGAACTGTAACCAAATAACAATCCACTGACTCTACTGATTGAAAAACCAGCCACTGCAACCAAATAACTATGGAAGATATGTTTAATCACTTATCATGTGTGGCATAGCCCTAAATGTTTAATATATTTAGTTTTTTTCTAGGTGGGATGTCTGTATTCATCTATCAAAATACATTATCTAAATACATCCATTCATCTTCACCTGCTTATCCATAGCATGGTTGGCTGATGATTGGTGACTCTTGTTATAATTTTCTGGCTATTCAACCTTATAATGTAATGTTGCCTGTTGATTTTTATTAGTCAAGGTGGGATAGGACGAGAATATAGGCCGTAAAGAGAGCCTTCCCAAACGATCCAAATATCTGACAAACACCTCTGCACGCGCATGTGTGAGCGCACGCTGAGAGGGCCCTTTTGATATCGGCACCCATGGCTGATGAACCAAATGTCGCCACTGCTGGAAGGGTATATATATGACTATTAAATGACCAATAATCTTTCTACATTCTCTAGCTGTGTAGACCTGGCTAATTTACATGAGAAAATTCTAACTCTTGAGAGCGTAAAAATGAAACCAAATGGACCCGCAAGGGTCCATTTGGTTTAATTTTTACGCTCAAAAGAGTTACATCTGGTTAACCAACTATCCATCATTTAGCCTGGGGACCACTGGTTGAAAACCACTGTCATAGGAGACAAAATGGTGAAAAATTAGTGTTTTTATCTCTGGCGCCTGTCAATCAATTTCCCCCCAACTCACCAGCCAAAAAGCACTAGATTTTCCGCCAGGAGTTTTCCACTAATTTTGGCACTAAGGGGGGTCTGGAAAAGAGCTAAATATAGTGACAAATGCACCAAGTTGGCAACACTGGAGCGCACAAGCGTTGGTGTTGCGTCACGCAAAAACCTTTTCCCCCCACCTTGCCATCCTTCCACTCCGTTCTGCCGGGCCCATTTTTCAATTTGGGCTATCAATTTCTGCCCAGATAGCCTCCCACCATCACACACACACACACACACACACACACACACACACACACACACACACACACACACACACACACACACACACACACACACACACACACACACACCTATCTTCCCCGCCTAACCACCATCTCAGCGAATGAAACACAGGCGCTATTAGGAGACATGCATCCTCGCGCAGACAAACGCGCAACGCGCCGGGCAGAGAGACCTCTGGGAAATGGAAGGATGGAGAATTCCTGTGTAATATCACAACGGTGTTGTCACAGCCTGAGATGGTGGCTATATGGAAGATAGAGAGAGAGGTGTGTGTGTGTGTGTGTGTGGTGCAGATATAACACGGTTGGTGGCGAGGAAGAAAGAACGAGAGAGAGAGAGAGAGAGGAGAGAGAGAGAGAGAGAGAGAGAGAGACCTTTGCTCACTGCGGGGTGTCGCTTGCCCCCGAACCAAACATTTTTTTTCCCTTAATGTGCGCGCGAGAGCTCATTTACACTTCACCGCGCGGCGGTGTCGCGGAGGCGACACGCAGCGAGCAATATCGCTGTTTTCCACCTCGCGTTATTCTTCTTATTATTCGGCATTTGTCTCCGTGAGGTTCCCGCTCTTTCATTTGCCTGTTGTCGTGTTGCTGTTGTTGTTTTTTTTATCTGACTTATTCATTTGTTTCTTTATTTCCATTCCATTGAAGGGAAAGCATGCCGAGCTTCGGTCAGTCGACCGCCTCGTCGAAACCTTGTAGCTTATCCCGCGCCGCGGGCGCTAGCCTTCCGCCACCGCTAGCAATAGCATATAACGCCGCTCTGCACGAGACTGACTGCTGCTGTGGTTAAAGTTCACACATCTTTGCGTGATTAGGGTCCCAAACAGGACACCTATTGAAGGAACGCGTCTTGAGTCCAAATCACGTCTAGACAGGGACGGTATCTGCCCTGCTACGGGGGTATAGGGGGACATTTTGTTACCGACGAGTATAGCCTCCCAGGGTGGCGGGTAATCTATTATCTTAGCCCCACAAACTGTGTTTGGAGTCCTCCTGGTTAGCACTGCGGTGTAAAATAACCGTAAAGCACATTTACTTTTACCATTTTTTTGTTATTGGTACTTTACTTATATAATTCAGGGCCCACTATTTATTCAGCATTTGAGCCACGGACCAGCATTTAGGATATTTTAGCCCCACAGACCCCAAACGAAAGATTATTTTGCTTTTTGTCCACAATTCCAGACTGGACTTGGGAAACAAAAACAGTCAAACATACAGATCAAAATGCCTTCACATTCTCTAGTTTGTGTAGACTTGATGATGATGATCATGATGGTTATTTGAGAGTGTAAACATGAAACCAAATCCTGCAATGGTCCATTTGGTTTCATTTTTCACACTCTCAAAGAGTTGCATCTGGTCAACCAACTGTCCCATCATTTAGCCTGGGGACCACCTGGAACCCTCTCAAGGACCGCTGGTGGTACCCAGTTGAAAACCACTTGTATATATTGTGATACATACAGTATTATTTTATTTCCATGTGGGCTGCTTGGTTGAGAATCCACCCAGCATTGGACAGCCCTAGAATGGTCCAGTACTTAAAGTTACACACTCAACCACAGGGGGACCCCCATGTTAAAATGATGGATAGGTACCGAATGGAGCTTTACAGGGCTGTACATATACTCAGGGGTGTAGTGGAGGGGGACCTGGGGGGGACGCGGTGTCCCCCCACTTCTCACATCTAAATATTTTGGGGCAAAAGTAGGCCTATGTTTTTTTGTCTTGTCATTTGCTTTTATGGATACGATTAGGCATTGTAAAGAATCGTTCTCAACATGCTATACTTACTACAAATGCAAGTGTGCATGCACGTGTCATATACATAGTAGACGGAATCCCTAGTGGTACTTTTAACCCTAGTTTGACGGGAACCCCTACAGGGGTTTTGCACAGTATGTACAGTATCAAAAAATGTCAAAAAATTGATGGTGTTACACAATAATTTGAAGTTTTTCAATACACTTAGGTAAGTATTTCAAAGACATTTTTAGAACGGGATAGTCTACAATGGTTTAAAGGGAATTCCACTTATTTTCAATATATTTACATTAATAAACCTTAGATATGTTGAGGACATGATAAAAGTTCCCCCATTCTGGGTTTCCCTAGAAATGGAGGTGAAAAAAAAAAAATCATTAGCATGGTGAAATACATCTTGATGCGTTTCACCATGTTAACGAGTTCCCTTTTTCTGAGAGCGTACATTTGTACGCTCTCAGAAAAAAAAAAAAAAAAGAAAATGGGTGGAATTTCCCTTTAAGAGGCGTCCCCCCACTTCTAAAAGTACCACTACAACAATGCATATACTGTTGCATATTCTCTTAATCATATCTTTCTCTCCCTCTCTCTCTCTCTCTCCCGTACCGTCCAGGCCCACCAGGGACAGTGAGGATGATGAGGACGATGAGAGGAAGGGCAAAGGATGCACTCTTCAGGTACGACATACCGTATGCTGTGACTGCATGACTCACCCCCAGCCTGGCTGCCATCTTCCTCCTTAGTGCTGCCGCATAAACCCCCTGCCGTCAGCTTTTACACGGTTCTCTGTGTGTGTGTGTGTGTGTGTGTGTGTGTGTGTGTGTGGGGGGGGGGGGTGGCAGTGGCAGATCTAGGAATGGGCATGGGGGGGGGGGGGGGGCACTGCCCCCCTAAATCCCCAGTCTGCCCCCCCCAAACACAATGCCATGCAAAACAACCCAAGATATTTCAAATTAAAGTGCTTATATTTAAAATGATTTGAAACACTACTACTGCTACTAACTATACAATTGTGTCACCACTAAACCAACAGCATTTCATCATTGAAAACAGAAAACTCTCTGAGTCAGACCTTTTAGCTTTATGCATGCTGCGTGTCTGTTGCAACTTCAACAACAACTGATGTTATTATTGATGCTTATACTTGCCTAATAAAAGTCCTGTAACCGAAAATGGTATGGGTGCGGCTTCATGAAGCCGCACCCATACCATTTTTTTCTTGCCCCTCCAACATGTTCTCTTGCCCCCCACAAATGGAACATGTTACATCCGCCCCTGGTGTGTGTGTGTTGTGGTGTGTGTGAGTGTGTGTGTGTGTGTGTGTGTTGTGTGTGTGTGTGTGTGTGTGTGTGTGTGTGTGTGTGTGTGTGTGTGTGTGAGTGTGTGTGTGTGTGAAAGAGAGAGGGGGAGACAAATGATGCAACGTATGACTGCAACAATTCACATTCTACTGTGTTTGCAAGAATTCAGTGTGTACAATAATAATGTAACAATAGTTACAGGTTTGGGTGAAAATAAAAATATATCTGTGAGGTCCGAAATAACCGTTCAGCCAAAATGTGTAAATGTGTAAATTCTATAGGCATTGTTTTTTTTTTTTTTTTCCTTTAAGGGAACTCCACCCATTTTCAACATTTTACATATGATACAAATGTGAACCAAATGGACCCCAGAGGGTCCATTTGTTTCACATTTGTATCCTCTCAGGAAAAAATTGAAAACGGGTGGAATTCCCCTTTAAATAGATTGGTTTCTTTTTAAAGCTCTGCTGACACGCCCCTCAGGGGGATAATTGGCTAATCAGACTTCATTGATGATGTCAGAAGTAACCAATCAGATTCATCCTGCCTCTACCGTCTCTACTGTATCTCCCATGAACAATCTTGTTGCTAAGCTATAACGTTTTTTACAGTACCGGTACATAGTTGCTTCATAGATGCCCAAAAGTGTATTCTAATTTTTTTTTGTTTTTGCTTGAATATGTCGGTTACAATGGGACAGAGTCACTGCTGCGTCATCTCAATTTTGCTTTTCCTCCCATCTCTCTCTCTCTCTCTCCTCTCTCTCTCTCTCTCTCTCTCTCACTCTCTCTCTCTCTCTCTCTCTCTCTCTCTCTCTCCTCTCTCTCTCTCTCTCTCTCTCTCTCATCTCTCTGTTTCAAAACATCTAGGGAGGTGTGTTTCCAAAAAGTGGTGCAACCACATTCTGTAAACAGATTTCATGCACTTTTTGGATATGGGGCAGCTTTCTGGACCCGCACCCCACCCCTCGAGACGTATGCAGGGGTGAAAAATCATTAGCATGGTGAAATACATCTTGATGACATCATCAATATGTGTTTCACCATGTTAATGAGTTTCCTTTTTTTCAGAGAGCGTACAAATGGTGAACCAAATGACCCGCTAGGGTCCATTTGGTTCACATTTGTACGCTCTCAGAAAAAAAAAATGAAAATGGGTGAAAGAGGCATCCCCCCCCACTTCTAAAAAGTCCCACTACAACACTGCGTATATGTCCTGACTCATTGTTGTCCCTATACAGTACCAGTATGCGTTGGTTCGAGTCCTGACTCACTTCGTGGCAGAGCCGGCCGACACTGGGGGAGAGATGGTGTACATGCTGGGGCCTGACTGGCAGGCTGACATCACACACCTGGTCCTGGAACAGCTCAAGGTACTGTATATGCCAACACACACACACACACTAGTGGTGTATTCAATGTATATCTACCGCCACATCTCGATCGTACAGTTTGCAATTTAGGCATTCAGCAGAGCATTTAGTTCTTAGAGCAACGTAACGTCAAAGGGGAATTCCAACCGTTTTCAACATTTTACTATGTCATTAATATGCCTCAGAGATGTTGTGTGGACATGATAAAAAGAACCCCCCACTCTGTGTTCCCTAGAAATGGAGGGCTGGAAAAAAACATTAGCAAGAGGAGAAACACAACATCATCAAGTTGTGTTTCACCATGTTAATGATTTTCCTTTAGGGTCCACTTGGTTCCATTTGTACACTCTCAGGTAAATCTTGAAAATGGGTGGAATTTCTCTTTGATTAAAACATTGAAATGCATCATATGCATACAGATTATAGTTGAAATTACAGTTTACAATTTAAGCCGAATTTACAATACACTTTACAATTTATAATGTAAGCACTAAAACATGGTAATACATTAGACGTCCTATATAAGTCACTGCTATCTAAGTCTAATAAGGTGCCATCTGAACTACCTAGGATTATTTGTTAATTTTAGTTATATAGGGCAAATATAATGTTTTAAGTGATATTTGTCTCATAGACAAGGATCCTTTTAAGGATCTCTGTGAGCCTGACAGTGTTTCATTGTATTTGTGCAACAAATTCTTTTTGAATAAACAAGGGATTATAAGGAATTATATATTGATGTCGATAGATCGATATATATATCGTATAGTGGCCTCTCTATTGTGATACATGCAGCATCTCGTGAGTTTGCAAGCAATAGGCACCACTAACACTTGGAGTTATAACTACAGAATGGCTTGTGCAGGCCAGAACAAAAACAAATAAAAGCCTAGAGCATTTTTAAACGCCTGGGGAACCAAAATTATTTCACAATATATAGATGACGTTTTTTTTTCCTCTTTGGCACACAGGTGGAAGACTCTCGCATCGCCAGGCTGATTGACGGACGCATTCTGATGGGCAGGGACCTCGGTATAACCACCATACAGGTAACGCTGATTGATTGATCAATTGACTGACTGACTGACTGACTGACTGACTGACTGACTGACTGACTGACTGACTGACTGACTGACTGACTGACAGCGGATCGAGATCACAGCTCACGGCAAAGCGACACGTTTTCAGCGTGTCGATGTGACACGTCTTTGACGCCTGAAATGTTAGCGTTTTCCCGACACTATTTTCTGCTATTTTCGGTCCTAGTCTATTCTAACAAAAATGACCGTCCTAAACCAGGGGTTTTCAACCTTTTTGATGCCAGGGCCCACCATTTATTCAGATTTTGAGCCACGGACCAGCACTTGAGACATATTTTAGCCCCACAGACCCCAAAACTAAAGATTTATATTGCTTTTGTCCATTTCTAGTTGTGTAGACTTGGCTAATTCAGATGACTTGGGCTAATTCAGATATGAGAAACCAAATGGACCCTTGCGGGTCCATTGGTTTCTTTTTTACACTCTCGAGAGTTACATCTGGTTAACCAACTTAGCTGGGGACCACCGGAACCCTTTCAGGGACCACTGGTGGTCCCCGGACCGCCTGTTGAAAACCCCTGCCTAAACAAACCGCCAGGGTTTAGGGGAGATGTGTTGATTTGCCAGGGATTCGACAATATCGTTCATGAGTTTATATGCAGACAATGTCATGGTCTCCTGCATGTGTGTGTGTGGTGTGTGTGTGTGTGTGTGTGTGTGTGTGTGTGTGTGTGTGTGTGTGTGGGGAAACAGCTGCTGTGTACAGTAGGTGTTACCGTAGGTGGTTTACAGTAATGTGGGTTAACGCGTGCGCACGCACACACACACACACACACACACACACACACACACACACACACACACACACACACACACACACACACACACACACACACAGTTGGGAGAATTTACCAAGCATGGCTTTCGAGGTGCCGTCGCCTGACAGCCGTCGTTTGATTGTTTGACATTTCAATTTTGCCCTCCGGTCTCTCTCTCTCTCTCTCTCTCTCTTCCTCTCTCTCTCTCCTCTCTCTCTCTCTCTCTCCCCCTCTCTCTCTCCCTCCCTCGTCGTGGTGGTCTTATTCTCATCTATCTGGAGGAGTAATCGTGGAGCTGTCACTCATCGGTCCTGTCGCCGCGGCGACGGCGGGATTGAAAGTGACGCCCCAACATGCTCGCCGCGAGATTTTCTTTGTACACCAATCAGACGCGCCTTGCCCCCCCGTCGCCGGGCGGAGTAGTCGTACAACAAGCGCCCCCCCCCCCCCCCTATCTCTGTCACTCTCTGCCTTTTTGCTCTCTCCCTGGCCTCTGTCAGAGTGTGTGTGTGTGTGCGTGCATGTGTGAGTGTGTGCATGTGGGTATAGCAGCCTACTCATTAGGTGTGTGCTCATTTTCATTAGTGCCGTGGTTTTTCAACCTTTTTGATACCAGGCCGTTGGAGCCACGGACCACCCATTTGATGACATTTTCACCCCAACAGACCCCAAAACTAAAGATTTCTTTTGGTTTTGTCCACAATTCCAGGCTGGAATTTTACACAAACAAAACAGGCAAACGTACAGTAAATCAAAATCACCATTCTTCTACACACTCTAATTGTGTGGATTTCTTAGTTATGTGGGCTAATTTAGATGAAGATTTTAACTCTTGAGAGCGTAAACATGAAACCAAATGGACCCGGAAGGGTCCATTTGTTTCATTTGTACCCTCTCAAGAAAAAGGGGTCTGAAAGACAAATCATTAACACAGTGAAATCCATCTTGATGATGTCATCAGATGTATTTCACCATGTTAATGATTTTTTCAGACCTCCATTTTTAGGAAATACAGAATTGGGGGAACTTTTTTTTTAAATCATGTCCACATACACAACATCTCCAAGGTATATTAATACAAGACATATTAAAATGTTGAAAATGGGTGGAGTTCCCCTTTTAATGTCAGGTTGTGCTGATTCCCCTTTACAAACAGGCCCTGCTAGCCTTTCTTTTATTGTCAACATCTCCTCCCCGTATCACTTCCTGCACGTTCACTGTCTGTCGCCTCGGATCAGCAACCCGACAGAGAGGCCACGCACGGCCATCTCAACAACACCTGCACACCTTTTCCCTCCTCCTCCTCCTCCTCCTCCTCCTCCTCCTCCTCCTCCTCCTCCGCTCAGAGACGAGCCGTTGGACTGTTACGGTCTGTAGGTGGACCTCAGTGCAGAACCACGGAACCAATCTGGACAGACAGACAGACAGACAGACAGACAGACAGACAGACAGACAGACAGACAGACAGACAGACAGACAGACAGACAGACAGACAGACAGACAGACAGAAGGCGGGTTGACAGCAGGAGCGGATCTAGGCATGGGCGTCGTGTTTGCCCCACCAAACACGATGGCAGACAGACAGACAGACAGACAGACAGACTGGCCCAGTAGGGCGATTGCAGGTGAAAACTCTGAGTTACACTTAGATAGATTAGATAGATTGCTATGCTGATGAAGTGAGAAGTATTGATCCATCACCATTAATAATACCAGTTTGCCAGAACAGAACATATGACGATGCAAAAAATAAAAAAATAAAAGGGACAAATGCCTACAAGTTTGCAGAGTGCTTAGGGACTAGAAAGATTTCTAACTTAAACTTTGTTACTTTAACATCGCCACCAATTTTTTATAGAAAAAAAGTCCATATTGTTTTCTCCTGCCATGAATTGATTTGAAGTGAATGGGTATTGAATTGGGCATTGGGGTGTTGTTCTAATTTGCTTATTTCCATGCCTCAGAAAATCTATTTTGTTTGTTTATGGTTTCTTAATGTAAAATAAAATACCACTAGTGGCCAACCCCCCTGACTCGCCTTTACAGTGTCGCGGTTGCTACTGTAGGCGGATAAGTATCGTTGGTCTCGTATGCCATAATGTCCTCCGGTCTCTCCGAAGGAATCCATTCCAAACTGAAACGGGTTCCTCGGTCCTCGTAGTGCACATAAAACATTTCCTTTGCATTGTCTCGTCTCGACTGGTCTTGGTGGCAAAAGAGACCCAAGACATTTGCTCCGAGACCGAGACAAGACGAGACATTTTGAGGGCGAGGACAAAAAACAGACGAAAAACGACGAAAAAAAGTTCTCAAGACAGATTCTCGAGACGTCTCGAGACAATGTCTCGTCTCGAGACAAAGACTCGAGAACTACAACATTAGTCAGCCATGTGCCGTGCATAACATGTACGATAGCTTTTGTTTTGTAGTCTTGGCGTCACTCACAGCACCAAGTGTGCCTTCAGTTCAATCAGGGGCGGATCTGGGCATGGGCCATGCGAAACAACCCAAGATATTTCAAATTAAAGTGCTTATATTTAAAATGATTTGAAACACTACTACTGCTACTCACTACAATTTTGGCACCACTAAGCCAACAGCATTTCATCATTGAAAACAGAAAACTCTCTGAGTCAGACCTTTAGCTTTATGCATGCTGCGTGTCTGTTGCAACTTCAACAACAACTGATGTTATTATTGATGCTTTACTTGACTAATAAAAGTCCTGTAACCGAAAATGGCATGGGTGTGACTTCCCCAAATGGGACATGTTATATCCGCCCCTGCTCCACACAGGGATCCAACACTGGCCAGTGCCAGTCCTTCATCGAGGAAACGAAGCAACATGCTGCGTCTTCTTCAAGCTCTGGTATTGATCGCCATCTGTCTGTCTTGCGTTTCAGGTTCTGTCTCCTCTGTCCGACTCCATCTTGGCAGAGAAGACCGTCACGGTGCTCGATGACAAGGTAGGAATAGTAATGCGTTCGTCGAAAGTTTTGAAATCATAGGACGTATGAAAGTCAATTGGAACTGGAGGAGTGCACAGTTGTACAAGCCGCTGCGTGTGTGTGTGTGTGTGATTGTGTGTGTGTGTGTGTGTGTGTGTGTGTGTGTGTGTGTGTGTGTGTGTGTGTGTGTGTGTGTGTGTGTGTGTGTGTGTGTGTGTGTGTGTGTGTGTGTGTAGTCACTTTGCCATGATGTAATTGCAAATTTCGACAAGAAATTCAAGAGAAAAATAAGTGATTAGAAATTGACCATTCAAAATATGCCCCTCATTGACTTACATTGTACAGTAAAACAGCTCTCAAAGTCGCTCTTTTAATGCAAACAAACGCAACGCTAATTCAGACACTATAGAAGACCATCACCATCACTCATCTAGCTCTCAAGAGTTAAAATATTCATCATCTGAATTGGCACCACTTAATTAAGAAGTCTACACCTGTTCTCTTTTCGAAATCCAGCCTGGAATTGTGGAGAGAAAAAACGAAACGTTTGGGCCTTTGGGGTGAAAATATCATCAAATGGCTCAAATCCTGAATAAATGGTGGTCCCTGGTATTTCAAAAAGGTTGAAACCCACCGCATTAGAAGTCCAACATTTCAGAGCATGGATATAACAGCCTGGTGGTGACAGTGGGAGAAAACAAAACTCATCAGAAACTTCAGCGACAATGACAGAACGATGGACAACAGTGAACAAGGCAAGCTTCAACATGCCACTACATCGGTCCGCTGCTTGACACCTGCTTGTGTTGCAGACAGGGGCGGATTGGCACATATTTTCCACCGGGACAATTTTGCCTTTGCCAGGCCACCCTGGTGGGGGCAGCTGGTTAACCAGATGTAACTCTTTGAGAGCGTAAAAATAAAACCAAATGGACCCTTGCGGGTCCATTTGGTTTTATTTTTTACACCCTCAAGAGTTATAATATTCATCATGTGAATTAGCCCAACTTAGTCTACACAACTAGAGAATGTAGAAGATTAATGGTCATTTTGATCTTTATGTTCCAGGCGAGCATCTAACACATTCTAGTGCATTTTGGAAGTGCCACTAGTGCATTTTGGATCTTGGCAGTTGGCAACACTGCCTCCAGCAGCGCGAGCGCCCTCCTGGCGCACAGGAGTGAACGGGAATATGGCAACTCTCCTACTTGAAGGCTCTGGTGTAGGACACCTTTTCTTTTTTGAAGGATAGAAACACTAGTTTGCCTGGCCTGGGCCTGGCGCCCTGGCCTGCCCTGGACTTAAAAAAAAAAAAAAAAAAAAAAAAACTGTCCAGGCCACCGGGAAAACTCCCTGTACTCCAGATGGCCAATCCGTCCCTGGTTGCAGACACATCACATGCTGCAAGCTGTACTTCATCCACATGGTTCGGTGGGCCTGCGTACACAAGTATACCGTGTGTCTGCCCAAACAAGCTCTTAGCTCGCAAGCTATGCACAATTCTCCCAAACGAGAAGGGACAGTATAGTGTATTGCCCAGGGACATGTTTTGGCTGTTTTGAGAACATAAAATGAATCAAAATGGACCCTAGCTTACTTGTCCATTTGTTTTCATTATGCACTCCCAAGATTCAAATTAAGGTTAGACATTTCACTTAAACTTCAAGAATCTACCCAATTAGACAATGTACAACGTTGTAGGAGAATTGTTATATTTTGATGACAGTTGGCTTGTTATTTTTTTCCAAATTATAACATGGAATTGTGGGAAAAAACAAAACAAAACATTAAGTCTTTAGTTTTGGCTCTTTAAATAGTGGCCCGTGTAAGTAAGTAAGTTAGAGCATTAAGCCACTCAGGTTGTAGGTTACGGTGGATTTTTATCCTGGGGAGGCGTAAGCATGGTCTTCTACCTTACCGTGATTAAATCCACCGGTAACCTGCGACCTTGAGAGGCTTATTGCTTTTTTAAAACTGTTAGAATTGCGGCAACATGAAAAGTACCCAGGTGAAGAAAGTAGTTCCCAGCTAACCTGCTGTAGAAGAAAGCTGCGAGAAGATTCCAACAACAACAACAACAAATCTGGTTCCGGGTGGCACTAATAAATGTGACGCGTCAGTGGTGGGTTACCGTGGTTTTTTCACCGGTCACATGGCAGCAACCAGCCAATCAGAATTAAGTATTGGGACTAGCAGTTTTAGAAAAGTAAGCGTCAGTCAGTGCAGTGTTGCCAACTTGGTGCATTTGTCGCTATATTTAGCTTTTTTTTCAGATCCCCCTAGCGCCAAAATTAGTGAAAAACTCCTGGCGGAAAATCTAGTGCTTTTTGGCTGGTGAGTTGGGGGAAATTGATTGACAGGCGCCAGAGATAAAACCCTCATTTTTCACCATTTTTCCTCCTATGGTTTTCAACCAGTGGTCCCCAGGCTAAATGATGGACAGTTGGTTAACCAGATGTAACTCTTTGAGAGCTTAAAAATGAAACCAAATGGACCCTTGCGGGGTACACAACTAGAGAATGTAGAAGAATGTTCCCTTCCAGGCAAGCAGCTTCTAGCGCAGGGGTTTTCAACCACTGGTCGGGGACCACCAGTGGTCCCTGAGAGGGTTCCAGGTGGTCCCCAGTTAAGTTGGTTAACCAGATGTAACTCTTTGAGAACGTAAAAATGAAACCAAATTTCATTTTACACTCTCAAGAGTTAAAATATTCATCACCTGAATTAACCATTTTGGAATGTATATTTTGCTTGTTTTGTTCCCAAATCCAGCCTGGAATTGTGGACGAAAGCAAAATAAATCTTTAGATTTGGGGTCTGTGGGGTTTAAAATATCCTCAAATCGTGGTCTGTGGCTCAAATGCTGAATAAATGGTGGGCCCTGGGATCAAAAAGGTTGAAAACCCCTGTTCTAGCGCATTCTAGTGCACTTTGGAAGTGCCGCTACTAGTGCCATTTTGGATTTTGGCAGTCGGAAACACTGTCAGTGAGTCAGTGATTGAGTCACCTGCGTCATCACCTGCATGCCTGCAGCAACAGCAGCAGCAGGGTATGGTTAATGCCAAATGGCACTGGAGAGATCAAAAGCACCTGCTCCCTCCTGTAGCATCCTTATCCACCGGGTACAGACGCTGCTCCATGATGGCTGCCCCCCCAGTCAGCCACCCAGTGTGGGGGTGTCCCGAACAACGCATCTCACATGAAGATGTTGGACCCATTAACCCAAACTGTCTAGTTTCTGAAATAACATAATATTCAAAGATTTCACGACGTTTTCACGATTTTTTCAAAAATAGCAGAGATACAAGCTCATAGCGCGCCACTCGGTGGCGCGCTATGAGCTTGTAGATCTGCTGTTTTTCAATAGTTAAAAACATAATGCTTAGAAACCACAACGCGTTCAGTACACTAAGGGTTAAAGAAGAATTTCCACCCATTTTCAACATTACTTAATGTCATTAATATATACCTTAGAGATGTTGTTCCAGGGGCGTTTTTGCCCATTAGGCAGATTAGGAAAAAAAAATGTTGTGGTTTTGGGAGACACGTTGTAACATCTGGTCTGAGGTCTTAAAAGGGGAATTCCACCAAAACTCAACAGCCAAAGAAAATCTATTGAATGTGAAAAGGTTTTTTTTTTTGGCCTAAAACCTAAAAAAAAAATAATAAAAAAAAAAATACAAAACTCTTTTAAAGTCCCAGTGAAATGAAAAACACTTTGCACACCCTAAAGTTGCCTACAGTATATTACCTTTAATTAATAACAAACAACAACAACAACAAAAAGTTTCTTCATCAGTGGCTCTCAAACAATTTCACATCAAGAACTCCCCAAAAGCGACAGTATGTAAGTAAAGCGATGGTGGGCTGCCGAAGGGGTTAACGTGAGCACCCCCCCCGCCCCTCCACCCCAACGCCCCCCCCCCCCCCCCCCCCCCCCCCCCCCCAACGCCATCAGTCGTTTGAAGGCTGCGGAAAAAAATAATAACTGAGGAGCGTGAGGCAATGGAGTTGCAACGCCGGCGCGAGGAGCGCGTCGGATTTAGTGTATGTAGTTATGTAGCAGAATCTAGTCTACTGAATATTTTGTGAAGATTTTTGTAAACCATGTTTTTTCTGTTCTATGAACCCTATGGAACATGAAAGAAGTGGTTTACATTTTTTATCTTTGCCCAGAAAATATTTACCCATAATATCCCATATAATGTAATAATTATACTTTAAGAAGCACATGTGACATGTCAAACTAGGGGGTTTTCATGCTTCTGAATCCATCCCAAGCATTAGTTTTGCCCCAAAAAACATTCCTTGGGTTAAAATCGGCCATAGAAATTATGGAAAATGTGATGAGGTCAGCACATTTGGGCAAGTATCTATGGCCGTTTTTAGGCCAAGGAGTGTTTTTTGAGCAAAACTAATGCCTGGGATGGATTCAGAAGCATGAAAAACCCCTAGTTTGACATGTCACATGTGCTTAAAGAATTATTATATTTTTAATTATTATTATTACATTATATAGGATGTTATGGGTAAATATGTTCTGGGCAAAAATAAAAAATGTAAACCACTTCTTTCATGTTCCATAGGGTTCATAGAAAAGAAAAAACATGGTTTACAAAAATCTTCACGAAACGTTCACTTAAATGACACAATGACATGCACTTATTGCGAGGAAGGCGACAGGACGGGAAGGAAGAGGAGCACACATTTCTTCCCCCACTCCGAGGCTGTTATATCCCCCCCCCCTGCCACCCCCCCCCCTCTCCCTCCCCCTCTCCCCCCCCCCTCCCCCTCCTCCTCCTCCCGTGAGATGATGAAGCGAGGCGGCCATGCGGCAGGCTGTTTGGGTTTTTCCTTTAACCCGTTTTTTCCTGGCATTAGATTGCACTTTGTGACACTAGAATCTAGTTTCTGGCCCTAGAGCAGGGGTCAGCAACCTGCGGCTCAGGAGCCGCATGCGGCTCCAGAACACATAGCCCTAGTGGCTCAGTGGCTATAGCATTATTACATACACACACTGGGGTGATCCACACCAAAATAATATAAACATTTCAGTCACCCAAAACGCGTTGCGCTGTCTGACAGACAGTTGCCAGTTAAAGTAGCACTTGGCCATGTCAAAAAAGCCCAGCAGTTATCAGAGGTGGAGCTTTCAATCTGAACCACCCATTTTCAACGGTTTACTCAGTTTACTATGTCATTAATATACCTTAGAGATGTTGTGTGGACTAGAAATGGAGTTCTGTAAAACTCTTTTTTTCTAAACTTTATTTTTTTAGAAACTCCATTTCTGTAGAAAGGTTGTGTTTCACCATGTTAATGATTTTTCTTTGAGGGGCTTTTTTTCTGAGAGTGTGCAAATGGAACCAAATGGACCCGCCAGGGTCCATTTGGTTCACATTTGCACACTCTCAGAAAAAAAAAAAAATAAAATGCGGCTCCAGACAGTTTTTGAATTTTAATTTGGGTCGAAAAATGTCTCTTTTAACATCTTGGGTTGTCGACCCCTGCCCTAGAGTGTAGTTTCTAGCACTAGATTCTAGTTTTTTTCTGAAAAGGCAATATTTCTGTGTCAGTGATGCTCAAAATATTTCACGCCAAGGACCCCTAGAATTGTCTGTGTTTGGCAGGCTGCGGAGGACCCCCCATCTGAAAATATCCCATGGAGGGACCCCCTCCCAGAAACAAAGATTGGAGTTAATAACGTGTGCGCCGACAGAAAATAATATTCAAAGATTTGCACCATGCACGTTTTAAGGATTTTCCAAAAATAGCAGACCTACAAGCTCGTATCGCGCCACTCGGTGGCGCGATACGAGCTTGTAGATCTGATATTTTTCAATAGTTAAAGCTAGTTAATGCTTGCAACGCCCAAATGCGTTCAGTACAGAATAGATTAAAAAAAAAGAGAAGAAGCAGCAGAATAAAAGGCTGTTTTATGTGCTTGTCCAAGGCGTGTGGCGTACGTTATTACGCCCCTTCCCCCCTGAAATGCAGCTGTGGCCCTGATAGCCCCCGAGACCACCACCGACAAACCATGCAGGCCCCGCGCTCCATTAGCTGGATTTATTGACGCAGGCAGACGCACGGGGCAGCTAGTGGCGGAACGCACGCCCCCAAGTGCAACCATTTGCACCATGAGTATATGCACTGTGGCACGTGTCGCATTAGCCTTGGGCAATATACCGGTATTACCGTTTACCGCGATATTGGAAATCAATACCAAGTAATATCGTTGAGTGGGCAGGTGCTCAAATGTAACCAGGAGGGCGGAAAAACCCCAAAACTCAAATTGAGTTTTGGGGGGTTATAGAAAACAGCATTTCAGCATCTTTTTGCTCTTTTAAAAAGGGCATGTTGGTCCAGAGAGGGCCACTAGGGGGTGCTCAAACCCCCCTTGACGTCTATGTATGCACGCCTATGGTCAAATACCAACATTATTGAATTCTATTCAATTCTATGCAAGGCTAGAGGGCATTTGTTTTCAACCTTTTCGATCCCAAGGGCCCACTATTTATTCAGCGAAACATGAAACCAAATGGGTCCATTTGGTTTCATGTTTACGCTTTCAAGAGTTACGTCTGGCTAACCAACTTTTCATCGGGTTAACTGATCTGCTACTTTAAAAGGAACCCAGCATAATGAGATAAATATGGATAATGCATTATACTTGCCCTCTATAACTAGAATTGAACATTTAAAACACATAGAATAAGCTCTTTAGTTTAAAAATAGTTAATGTTTTTATCCCATGGGGGCCGCCATTTTACTGTGCCTGTCACATGACCTGTCACAGTGATGACGTCACAGGAGATCGCTCCAGCAGTAGCACTAATGTAATGCATTAAACAACTGCATATTTTCTCCTCCTATGGTCCATCCCGTCTGTTTTACAGTTCTTCATCTCACCAGTGGGGGTCGCCATTGCCATTACAAACAGAATGGTGTATTTACATCAATGTTTTACGTTAAAATTATAAATTATGGAACGTGCCATGCTATGTTCTATACAACAGATCTACTGTGACGTCATCACTATGAGACCATGTGTAAAATGGCGGCCCCCATGGGATAAAAACATTAACTATTTTTAAACTAAAGAGCTTATTCTATGTGTTTTAAATGTTCAATTCTAGTTATAGAGGGCAAGTAGTTCCTTTTAATACCCGTTTTTGATATGAGGCAGTATGAGTCAAGAACGTAAGCACATATTTTTTACATCTTCCTTTCTGCTTTGTGTGAGCATTTCCACTTTTTGATGGTCGATACTTTTTTCTTTTTCCCAATAAAGTTGTTGTTTTATACTTCCCCCCCAGGCCAACCCCCAACTTTTGCGACTCAAAAAAGCACTATATAAATCCCAGGGATTACTACTCTGCTCTACCTCTGAGGCAAATAGAATAGCTTAGTGCTGTTTACTTAGCAGCTGTGGTCCATTATAGATCAGGAGTGAGCAGTGTAAGACAACGTGATGTGTATTAGGGGTGGGCAAAATAATCGATATGCCAATACCTGTATATCACAATTCTTAAAGGGGTATTCCACTTTCAAAAACACTTTTGGTCATTTTATGGTCTACTCAGTCTCATGTGAACACACCAGACAGTTTATAAGTTACTCCTCTCAGTATTTAGATATTTGATGTTCATTTTAGCGCCTCCAGCTCCTTCCTATACAAACCCATTGTAACTTAAAACTCCATTTTAACCATGACAGATTATTCGAAAACAACCCATCTTCTTTTCTGGTGACTGATATTGTCCTCCTAATACGTGAGAGGACCGTGGATTTTCATTTACAGTTTTCATTTATTTATTTTTTTTAAATATTGTTTTGGAAATTGTAGCCGCCTTCATATTTGGGTATGCCCACTCAAATGAATAAAACAATATTTTAAAAATAAATGAAAACATTCTACTGTACTGTATTTTACTTGATGATGAGATCATCAAGTTGTGTTTGTGTTGTGTTTGTTAATGATTTTTCTTTTAGGACCTTTTTTCTTTCGGAAGAATTCTTGAAAATGGGTGGAATCCTTTTTTCTAGTTTAATAAAAGCACAGTCATTTGTGGGGAAAAATGTGATATATCAATATATCAAACCGAATCAGCAGCATAACTAAGAGTTGCAATATAAATCAATTCAAAAGCCTACATACTGTATCAACATTGTATCGTATCGTGGGGTAAATGAATCGTCCCACCCCTAATGTGCTACCAGATGTCTGCCACAGTGGTACCGCCAGTGACAATCTCAGGTGCTAACCACTGCAGGGGTTGACACTAAGGTCTCCGAGGCACTTGCCCATCGGGCAAGTGCAAATCAGGTTCTAGGTGCCCTCAGGTCATGGTCACTTGCCCCCCCAAAAATATATTGTAAATTTTACTTTTAAGTTTACTTCCTACTTGGGTGCTTTCAACAGGTGGTCCGGGGACCACCAGTGGTCCCTGAGAGGGTTCCAGGTGGTGCCCAGCTAAGTTGGTTAACCAGATGTAACTCTTGAGAGCGTAAAAATGAAACCAAATGGACCCTTGCGGGTCCATTTGGTTTCATTTTTACGCTCTCAAGAGTTAAAATTCATCATCTTAATTAGCCCATAGTGGTCACAGACTCAGTGGTCCCTGACCCCAGCAAAATGATAGTTTGGAACCAAATGGACCTGGGAGAGAGAGATAGGTAGAGATAGCTAGAAAGCAGGGAAAGACACAGAGGCAGAGTGCAATGACTGCCTTCAAGACACATTTATCTTGTGTAGTGTTATAGTGCACACTTGCCCGATCGGGCAACCAGGTAGCAGTCTTCACTTGCCCCACCGTTTTTTTACTTGCCCCGGGCAAGCGGGCATGTGTTAGTGTCAAGCCCTGCACTGTATATACGTTGGATGCATTTCGGTTGGATTCTAACGCCTGCTGAATGTGTGTATCTATCCTGTCCCAGGTGACCATTACAGATCTGGGGGTCCAATTGGTAGCCTCGCTGTCTCTCAGCATGACAGCCAGCCCCGGGAGCTACCAGGCTATCCAGCTGACGACCACCGCCTCCGATCTGCTGCACACAGCCAAGCAGGTACAGTACTATATACACACACACACACACACACACACACACACGGGACATATAAACAGCTTCCATCTGAGGAGAAGGCCACACATTATGTACCACGGGTCGCAAATTATAGTAGTTAAAATGTCATCTGGTTTTGCGACAGCACGCGCCGGGGAAACACAGACACAGGGAGCACGTTTATGCATGTGTCACTCAACGCGCGACCACTGCGCACACCCGTGCGCACAGGCGCGCGCGCGCACACACACACTTGAATTATTTTATTTGGATCTACACAAGCGGCACAGTCAAAATAGATCCAAATGCTGTTCAGAAGAATCTTACATCGTGGATCAACCAGATAAATCTGCAGCACATGCTTCACATGCTTAACATACAGAGAAGGACAAGACATTGATGGCATACTATCACATTTTTTTCCCCTTCTGAGGATAGACGAAGCATCGCCTTATCCAGGCAGACAGGCAGCCCATAATAGCCGAGATAGAACAGTATTTAGCAACTTCTTTGCATTTGTTTTCTGCCATCCACCCAATTGCAATCCCCTGAGCACAAGCTTATGGACATGGCCCAGACTACCAAATACAAGCACAATAAGTTGACAGTTGTAACCCAAGGCCATAATACGTTCCACTAAAGGCTGATATTTCATGAGCTCGGATGTAAAACAAGTGTCCATGTACAGATCAAAAGGGCAGCCTATTTCACAGATAGTGGCGTTTTTTCTAATTTCATTTATGAACACAATATCTGGGGTGTTTGGACTATTTGACATGAGTGTTGTTGTGATCAAACCAGTCCAGTCGTACAGTGCTGTGTTTATACATTTTTGTTGTCCTCTCCTGCACACACACACACACACACACACACACACACACACACACACACACACACACACACACACACCACACACACACACACACACACACACACACACACACACACACTCACACACACACTTAGCTATTGACTGTATACCGCTTCCGCTACATGGTGTTTCTCGCACCGCAGAAAGCCATGTCCCCAAGGTTAGTAATCATAGAAGTTGAGAAAATGTAATTCCGCACAACTAACATGGTTAGATAACCACTTGTTATCTCATTTATGCCCTCCGTTCCAATTACGTTGGTGCGCTTGTGTGTGTTTGAGCACGTGTGTGTGTGTGTGTGTGTGTGTGTGTGTGTGTGTGTGTGTGTGCGTGTGTGTGTGTCCGTCCAGGGCTAAAACCGTTCACCTGTCTGCTGATTTATTTTTTGTTTAACATACTTGGAAACAGATACTATCTGCCTTATAATTATAAAATGTGCATCCTTTGATTGCCATGTCTACTCTAAAGCCCTGAGGGTTCATTTTTTTCTAGTCTACAAGTAATTACCAAAAGGACTTTAAAGTGGCATGGTTCGGTAATGATAATCATATAGCCTATACATAAAAATATGTTTTCCAATGAAAGAAATTGTTTTCTTATGCTGCAAAATAATAAATAATGCTTTTATTTTTTATTTTCTATTTTTTATTTTTTATATATTTATTTTTTTCAGAAAACTTCAGGCTCTAGAAGTCATAATCAGCTACACCTTTTCACGGCTCCTGATAGATTTTGAATTTATTTTTTGCTCAATAATGGCTCTTTCAACATCTTGGGTTGCCGAGCCCTGATTTACTGTAGGTGCATTTGTGATACGAGACGACCCAAGTTTAAATTGGGCTTGCATTTGTTTTAGTTGATGGTCGGCTAACGACAGCTCCCAATCACCTAGAAATCGGCGTGTCATTGCGGCTTGATTCGACTTATTTATGGTAATAGACATGATCACACGGACCGAGCCCTGTCTGCTGATGTCAACACTGTCCTCGTGCAATGGCCTGATGAGCCGGAAGCTCTCGGTATATACACTGTTGAGCTTTTGCCTCCATTTCCGGTGATCGTCCACATTACTGCCACCTAACTATATATCATTGCTGAAGACCATAATGGAAAGAGTCAACCCCGGACATATTTTGAATTGTCGGCTCTATTTGATCAGGATTAAGTTGAGAAATGAAAAATCATGAAAATCGGTAGCAATGTTGGAGTAGTGAAGAATAATGGGGTGGGAAATTAGTGTTTTATTTTTTTTCACAAAAATGAAAAAAAAAAAAAAAAAACTTGATAGAGACCCTCCCGGAGCTTTTCTAGAGTAAAAAAAAACACTGTTTCATTTATTCATTTATTTTTTAAATGGTCAATAAAAATACGTAATTGGCTATCACTCCATTTCAGCTCTTTTGAACACTGACACTACTTATTTTGTGCATTTCGGAATAGTTTCCACGCTTCCGGAAGTGCATCATTTTTGTCGGTCTCGCTTCGAATCGGAGCTGAGTTCGGCTCAAATCTCCAGCTGGGAGATGACATTTCGAGGCAAAAACATGGACAGCAGGGAAGGAGTTAAAATGTTTCATGAGATTTGCCTGCTTTGAGGCCCGGCAGACCACACACACACACACACACACATGGTCCACACACACGGAACGCACAGGGATTTTTTTTTATGGACGTTCCCATCCGCCTCGGCCGCGCAGCGTGCGGGGGCTATAATGCGCGTAGGCGGGGAGGGATTTGGGGAACGGAACTCGGCTAATCTGACGCCTTTGGACTGCTAACTGAATATACAGAAGGGGGGCTCCCCTTCTGTAACAACCCAAAGTGATTTAAGCTGTGAAAGCTCTGTGCATGTGCAAATCGCACCCACGCAAAAACGCCAACCGAACGAACCCCCACCACACGTATGCACACTTACACATGCACCCACCTGCACACACACACACACACACACACACACACACACACACACACACACACACACACACACACACACACACACACACACACACACACACACACACACACACACACAACATGGTGGGTTTTCTGCGATGCAGTGATGGGGAAGAATTACACTCTTGATAATGCATACAAATGTGATGTCAGGGCAGGTAAAAGGCATACGCGCTTGCACGCAAAGCAATATGCTTGTGCCTATGCTAATGCATACGCGGATGCACTACAGATGCACAACACAGTCTCACCCCAACTCCTAGGACCAACACGGAGCCACTCTCCGTAGATAACCTACGAATAGTACTGAAATGATGACAAAGGTGCATACTACGGTGACATTGAGGGGTCAGAAATTGAGCACTCGAGCTGAATAAGGACAGGCTGGGTTTGGAAATACATCGTTTTTAACGAGGGCGGCTAAAAGTCGCTAGGGTTGGCAAAAAGTCACGAGGGGGGCAATGTGTCCCTAGCGACTTCTAGAGACTTTTCAAAGAGCCACTAGCTACTTCCTTTACTGGGGAGTTGGCAACACTGCCAACTGAGCGAGGCACTAGCAGAGGGAATTGCCATGCTGAGCATTGCGATGTTTGGTAGAGCCGACTCAGCCACGTCCGAGTTACGATGTGTTATGGACAGAATAGGAAATATTATGAAACCCGAATGCATCCTGCCCAAAACCTCTGGGTTTGTACCGTTTAGAAAAGCCACATCTCCTTCGCGAAGCAGTAATATATAAACAGACTTAGGGCTTCATTTTGGTTACCTTATCCTTAATTCCTTATTTCTTTTTTACTATTTTGAAAAACTATTTGGAATATTTCAACATGTCAATATATTAACACGTTGTGAGTTTGCAGACTGGCCATTTGAACTACTGAAAAATGTTTTTGTTAAATAGTTTAAAAAGGCAAAGAACTTAAGGGATAAGGGCTTTAGCGGTGACGAAAATGGAGCCCTTAGAAACATTTCAGCACCACAGACAGCTCCCTGTGCTTTTCTATAGAAACACTTCAGCACCACAGACAGCTCCCTGTGCTGTTCTATGTTCTATAGAAACATTTCAGCACCACAGACAGCTCCCTGTGCTGTTCTATGTTATATAGAAACACTTCAGCACCACAGACAGCTCCCTGTGCTGTTCTATGTTCTATAGAAACATTTCAGCACCACAGACAGCTCCCTGTGCTGTTCTATGTTATATAGAAACACTTCAGCACCACAGACAGCTCCCTGTGCTGTTCTATGTTATATAGAAACACTTCAGCACCAGAGACAGCTCCCTGTGCTGTTCTATGTTATATAGAAACACGTCAGCACCACAGACAGCTCCCTGTGCTGTTCTATGTTATATAGAAACACTTCAGCACCACAGGCAGCTCCCTGTGCTGTTCTATGTTAGGCTATAGCACTTCAATGGTATGTTCTTTAGTAGGATATGAACAGACTTGTCTCTACTTCTACTCCATGAACAGAATGCGCGTCTTTCCACGTTATTTATGCGACACGGGGCTGGGAGATCACACTCACGTGCACACTCGTGCGTGCACACACACACACACTTGCACGCACGCACACACACACGCACACGCACAAACACACGCACACACGCACACACACACACACACACACACACACACACACACACATACACACACGCACACACGCACTCACACACACACACATCAGGAACCCATCGGGGGGAGGCCTGGGACCAGGTTTACTGTCGGCTCGCTGTAAGACAAATAAGGGGTGTTGATGTGATTTTGTGCAGACTTTGGAACTTTGGGAGTTGTTGCAGCGGTGTTGCATCCTCACTCTGTCTCGCACGCCCTTCCTCCCTATCCCTCCATCTTCTGCCTCTCTCGCTCTCTCTCTCTCTCTTTTTTATTTTTCTTAATCCGTCATACAATCCCACACAAATACCCATAATCCCCCCACACCTCTTCTCTCAGTCGAACCATGCGTGTCTCTCTCTCTCTCTCTCTCTCTCTCTCTCTCTCTCTCTCTCTCTCTCTCTCTCTCACCACCCCCTTATGTCTCTCCATCAAAGAACTAATTGGTCTGAGAGCATCTCATTACAATTAAACAATCTCTCTCTCTCTCTCTCTCTCTCTCTCTCTCTCTCTCTCTCTGTCTCTCTCTCTCTCTCTCTCTCTCTCTCTCTCTCTCTCTCTCTCTCTATTATATTTGTTTTAATGAAAAGTTTACCTAGTATGCCTTTAATGAAAATGTTACCTAGTATACCTTTAAAGGTGAATTCTACCCATTTTCAACATTTTGCAACCAATTGAACCCTAACGCGTTAATTTGGTTCCATTTGTACGCTCTCAGAGAAAAAGAAGCGTCTAAAGAAATCCATTAACATGGTGAAATACATCATGATGATGTCATCACCATGATAATGATTTTCTTCAGACCTCCATTTCTAGGAAACACAGAATGGGAAAACGTTTTTATCATGTCCACCCAGCACCTCTAAGGTATATGGTCTAATAGACCTTGAAAAAAGGTGGAATTCGCCTTTAAGACATGGAGAGAGCAGAGGGTGTTGAGAAACATAACTGCATGAGAAAAAGAGGCAGTTATATAGGTAAAGTGAGACTTTACCGTAGGTCTGAGCCGGAGGCAGAAAGAGACAGAGAGAGAGAGGGAGATAAATTGTTGTTCTTAATGCTGTCCAGTAATTACTTTTGTGGAGGAGGGCCGCCGCTGTGTTACTTATTCCTCCACAATCCTCCCCCCCGCGTTTCTGATTAAAGGCGAGCCCCGCGGGCTTTTATCAGGGGAAATCAGCGAGGTATACTAGTCCACTTAAAGACAAATTCAGAGAAAAATAGCCGGAGTCTAACTCTACTGACTCCAGGGTTCCCCGTTTGCCACGCAGAGCTTGGAAGAAGTGGTCAGGTTGTCGACAACAGTGTTCTGTGTCGTTTTGGACGAATTTTGTCTTCGTGTGGGAATGAAGCACAGGAGAAAGTGACGGTCGCAATGACACTCTACGTCAATAACATGCGCCGGCCCGGTGCCATTCCACAATTCCGAACTGCCATTGTTGCGACCTCCCATTGTTCCGACTTCAAAACCCTAGCCCCCTCCAACCGTAACCCTAATCCTAAACATCCGACCCTCAACCTAACCTCACAGACCGTCAGGTCAATCATGTGGCTATAATGGGCTAGTTCAAAGGGCTAGTTCAAAACGGATTGTGTGCACATCTCACGCCTATATTCAGGCCAGGTGCTGGGCATCAAGGCATCAAACTTAGAGAACGGAGAGGAACGCCCGCACACTGTTTATATGCTCCAAAACACACTTGTTATTTAGTTCAGGCAACAACTGCAACGTTTCGACCCTAAGGTCTTCGTCAGGCAAATGGATTGATTTGCCTGACGAAGACCTTAGGGTCAAAACGTTGCAGTTGTTGGCTGTTTCGGAGCATATAAACAGTGTGCGGGCGTTCCTCTCCGTTCTCTAAGTATAATGGGCTAGCCCATTATAGCCACATGATTAACAACAACCTCTGGTTTCGTATGAACCAAACCCCTCCCCTCTTGAAATCGCTCAGACAGCGGGCAATGTCAGACTCAAGCTTCCGAAAGCTGAACTCCAGTCTTATAATCCGGCTATAGGCGCATGGTATAGTGCTGCTGAATCCTGTACTGTACAATGCCATTTTTAATGAGTTTGTTCTTCTCTGCAGCAGCTCTGTAGTGTGCCAGAAAGTCTGGTCCTTTTTTCCTTTTGTGTGCACACACACATACAGACGTCTGGCCTGGTACAACACGCTATGATCTCTAATTATTATCGGTGCATGGGGTCTGACTGAAGCACATGAGAGAGTGCCGTGTGCTTCACATCACACCCACGTCTCATTTACGGAGCGCCTCCTTTGTTCACGAGTGTCAATTACCAATCCCTCCCAGCGCCAAAGAGGTGCCGCGAGGTCTCTCTGTAAAACTCTGGTGTGATCACGCTCTAAAGGCCCGTGCCCCCCCACTCCACCCCCCAGGCAATCCACCGTTTGAATAGCCTGTGGCTCTGGATCTGGTCAAACTCAATTAACACCCTTAGCCCTGGCATTCGTTGAAAATGTATGATTTGATAATGCCAGCCGGTTATTATTTTTGAAGAGCCGCGTACATGTCTGGTAGGGGTGGGCTGAAAAAATCGTTATGCCGATATATTGCGTAGTGCTTAATGACGTCATGCTGTTTCTGGTGTCTTGACTAACCTCTGACGATCCGAGCGAAAAGTTCCGGGTCAAAAGTCAGGAAGTGACGTCTAGCAACAGACGATCCACCCGTGCGCCACGACAACGACATTGGAGATCCCCAGAAAAGGCTTCTGAATGCATTGAATTGAATGGGTGTGAACGGAACAAAAAAAGAAAGTTGTCGCGGCAATTCTGTCCCAAATGAGAGTCAGCAATGGGATCTTTATCAGACGATGCGCTGGGACTAATAGATGGATTAAAGAATGAAATCTACATTTTGTCGTGTTGCGCGCCGTTGTCGTGACCGGCGTGCGTAATTTCACGGTAAAACAACGACGAACCGCGGGATCGGCGGTCTGGGAGTTAAGAATCGCGATATAAATCGATTCATGAGCCTAAATGTCAGTATTGTAACGTATCGTGAGGTAAGTGAATCGTACACCTCTAATTTCTAGACCAGCAGTGTTGATCATGTCGCTCTTCTGTTACGCGTTTGGGTGTTTTATCTGTTGAAAAATAGCAGATCAACAAGCTCATGTCGCGCCACCGAGTGGCGCGACATGAGCTTGTTGTTCTGCTATTTTTGAAAAATTGTGAAAATGTGCTGAAAATCTCTGAATATGTTATTTTGGAAGCAAACATTTTTAACTCAAATTTTCGCTTCTGTGGGATCCCTAGAACAACATGTTTTTAGATGCGGGTCCTCAGGCAAATATGCATAATTCTGGTGGTCCTTGGCTTGGCCTTGGACACAGGAACACAGATTTTTCAGAAAAACTAGAATCTAGTGTCAGACTATAGAATCTAGTGTCAAAAACTCGATTCTAGCGTCAGAAACTAAATTCTAGTGTCAATAACTAGAATCTAGTGTCGGAAACTACTGTAGAATCTAGTGTCAAAAGCTAGAATTTGCTCCAGCTATAACCTGGTGTCAGGAACTACTGTATAATCTGGTGTCAGAAACTCGAATCGAGGATCACGACACAATGGGTTAACATAACATCACTGTCCTTACCTATGGCAGGAGGCAGCCATCAGCGCGTGGATCCAGTACAGTGACGGCTCAGTGACCCCTCTGGACATCTACGACCCCAAGGACTTCCTCCTCTCTGCCATCTCACTGGACGAGAACGTCATCTCCACCAACAACCAGGTACACACACACACACACACACACACACACACACACACGCACGTGCACGCACACGCACACGCACACACACACAATCACAATATCGGCATTAGCCGATATTGCAAGTGGGAAGTGTGTTGTATATTTATGAACCACATTACAGCATTACACTATATTACAGCACATTGGGTCTCACTAAAATGCTGACGCCTTACTCGGGACAGTCAGAGGGATGTCATTCTACAGAAATAAACCAATGGTCACTATACATACAAATGTTTATGGGCAAAACAACCCAAGATATTTCAAATTAAAGTGCCTATATTTAAAATGATCTGAAACACTACTACTGCTACTAACTAACTACAGCTGTGTCACCACTAAACCAACAGCATTTCATCATTGAAAACAGAAAACTCTCTGAGTGTGTGTGTGTGTGTGTGTGTGTGTGTGTGTGTGTGTGTGTGTGTGTGTGTGTGTGTGTGTGTGTGTGTGTGTGTGTGTGTGTGTGTGTTGTCCCACCAGCCACCAGGCTGGCTGTGGTTTATGTGCCCAAGATGAAAATAAAACTTGAGAACTTTGAAACAAAGATCCCCCGCTTCTGCTCCAGAACTTCGTGTTTAGTACTAAGTACTAGTACTTTTTAGTACTAGTACTTAGTATTTTTCTATGAGTCTGTTTGGTAGAGAGAGAATATATTATATACACTGTAGTCACTCTTTCTTCTTTATTTTCGTCAAGTGCACACCTTTTTACATAGAAGGAGGGGGGCAGTGCTACAGGGATGTGCACGCACATACATTACTTGCGCTATATACCAGGGGTTTTCAACAGGTCGTCCGGGGACCACCTGCAGTGGTCCTTGAGAGGGTTCCAGGTGGTCCCCAGCTAAGTTGATTAACCAGTTGTAACTCTTGAGAACGTAAAAAACTCGTAAAAACTCTTGAGAACGTAAAAATGAAAACCAGTTGTAACTCTTGAGAACGTAAAAATGAAAACCAAATGGACCCTTGCGGGTCCATTTGGTTTCATTTTTACACTCTCAAGAGTTAAAATATTCACCTAAATTAGCAGCACTTAATTTAGACGTCTACACCACAGAATGTAGAAGAATGGTCATTTGATTTACTGTATGCTTGCCTGTTTTGTTTGCGAAAATCCAGCCTTAAATTGTGGGCAAATGCATACGAAATCCAAAACCTTAGTTTTGGGGTCTGTGGGGTGAAAATGTCCGTGGCTCAAATGCTCAATAAATAGTGTGCCCTGGTATCAAAAAGGTTTGAAAACCCCTGCTATACACTGTAATACCGACCCCAAATGTCTCGGCGTCTTTCCGTCCCATCCAGGAGCAGCGCTGGCCGTCCGTGGTGGCGGAGGGCGAGGGCCAGGGGGCGCTGGTGCGCGTGGAGATGGTCATCTCCGAGACCTGCCAGAAGTCCAAGAGGAAGAGCGTGCTGGCGTCCGGCGTGGGGAACGTCCGGGTGAAGTTCGGAGCGTGGGGCGAGGAGAAAGGAGCAGGAGGAGGAGGAGGAGGAGGAGGAGGAGGAGGAGGAGGAGAGGACGGGGATGGAGGAGGAGGAGGAGCAGCGGGAGACAACAGCACCAACGAGCAGAGGAGCAAAGCTGCAGGGAAGGAGGACGGAGACGGGAAGCAGGACAACTCGGCCTCGGAGCGAGAGGAGGGCGCCATGAGGAAGGTAGGCCACGTTTGAAGCTCGTTTGTAATTATAGCAGGGGCGGATTGGCCATCTGGAATATAGGGAGTTTTCCCGGTGGGCTACGTAGTGGCCTGGACTTTTTTTATTTTTTGAAAAGTCCACTAGACCTGCGCAGTGACGTCACCGCCCCTGTTCCAGAAGTGGATTCCCCATTCATTTTTCTCATAGACTTTTCGAAAATAATTTATATAAAGATGATTACGCCGCGGACAAAGCCAACTCGGGTCGTGATGAATCATGATGACACACACAATCTTTTGGGACAATCAAATAATTTCTAAGATTAAAAAACGAAACAAAAAGTGTTGTATCCTGCCGTTTTCTACTTCTTGCTAATTAGATATTGTATGATAGTATTGTGTGTGTCATCATGATTTGTCACGACCCGAGTTGGTTTTGTCCGCGGCACAATCGTGCTTTTATTAAGCATTTTCGAAAAGTCTATGAGGAAAATGAATGAGGATTCCATTTCTGGAACAGGGGCGGTGACGTCACTGCGCAGGTCTATGTGCCAGGCCCAGGCCAGGCAAACTAATGTTTCTATCCTTCAAAAAAGAAAAGGTGTCCTAGCAGAGCCTTCAAGTAGGAGAGTTGCCATATTCCCGTTCACTCCTGTGCGCCAGGGCGCTCGCGCTGCTGGAGGCAGTGTTGCCAACTGCCAAGATCCAAAATGCACTAGAATGTGCTAGATGCTCGCCTGGAACATACAGATCAAAATGACCATTAATCTTCTACATTCTCTAGTTGTGTAGACTAAGTTGGGCTAATTCACATGATGAATATTTTAACTCTTGAGGGTGTAAAAATGAAACCAAATGGACCCGCACGGGTCCATTTGGTTTCAATTTTACGCTCTCAAAGAGTTACATCTGGTTAACCAGCTACCCCCCCCTTTTTTGTTTTTAAAGAGATCTTCCATTAATTAGATAATCTCAAATAAATACATAAAAATCAAGTCTTTTTTGACACCTCTAGCGGCTGCAGTAGGCCTCCAAAGAAATCCCTGCAAGCTTTGTCATTGGCTGGAGGAATAGTCCCGTCGGGACTATTGCGTTAGCCAATCAGGAAGTGCCTCACTGAGGTTATAAAAGGCCAATACGGCTCTTATGGTTGTCAGATATACGATATATTCTCAGGAAGTGATCTAATAGCGGAATATTTTTTCATAGGACCTTTTTTTTTTCTGGGAGTGTACAAATGGAACCAAATGGACCTGTTAGGGTTCACTTGGTTCCAATTGTACGCTCTCGATGGATGGATGGATGGACAGATGGATGGACGGACGGACGGACGGACGGATGGACGGACGGATGGATGGATGGATGGATGGATGGATGGATGGATAGATGAAAAATTGTGTGTGAAATAAGCATTTACAAATGATAGAATAGAATAGAATAGAATAGAATAGAATAGAATAGAATAGAATAGAATAGAATAGAATAGAATCACAGAAAACAGTTAATTCAAATGTTAAAATGTTTAAAAAACAATGTCAGTGTGTTATTGTCTCACCTTGCAAACCCCAGACAAAATATATACAGTATATACACTATAGACGTAGAACAATAGAACAACAGTAATATGTTAGACTTTATTCTGTTGGGATTAAATTGATGAATTAAAATCATGAATAGAGCTGGCACTATAGAGCAATTTAAGCTTAATTAGGCTGGCAATTAGCCATTTGCTAAGTCCCTCCCTAATCTGTCCTTGTCCAATAGGCACGTTAGCAGTGGGTGGGATAAGACAGGATCTGCATAGCAACACTTACTAAACCATTTGGATTGGCATTGGACAGTGGATAAACCCCGCCCCAAAGGGCGGAGTTTAGAGAAGGGCTAATTAATCAGTACAACAGATTTAAATGGTACAATAGATTTAAATATTCCTTTGTACCAATGTTTATTTCACTCCTCAATGATTCCCTTGCAGAGGGGCAAGGGGTGGGAGGAGAAGACTATGAATGTTGTTACGACGCTGCTAGAATTACACTAGATTTTGGTGCTGTCATATCTATGCATATTCATTATTTATATATTTTTCTGGTCCCACTTTAAGGTCACCTTTTTACCGCATTATAAGCTCATATAATGCATTATAATGCATTATACGACTTGTCATAAATATCCATAACAATATATAACTCCTCATAACTACATTTATAATGTATTAGCCATAATGCATTATGATGGTCAAAGGAACAGCACATTATAACTACTATCAATTAGTCAGTTATAAAGGCAGGCTTTGAGACCTTTACGTAAAGGGGGAAGATATTCATGTTCATGTCTGTAGTGTATATTATATTACGACTATTAATGATACATGAATATCTGCCCACTTTACTTAAAGGTCTCCAAGCCACCTTATAGCATGGTATTGTCATTTATAAGACCTTGTTTCGTTTAATAAACACATGGTTATAATGCATTGATATAACGCAGTATATCATTTCTATATGTGGCTTCATAACTGACTAATTGATTAGTAGTTATAATACATAATGCATTATGACTAACATGTATAATATGTTATAGATGTAGTTATCGGGAGTTATATATGGATATGGACATTTATAACAGGTCTTATAATGCATTATACATTTATAATGCGTTAAAAATGAGCTTATAATGCATTATACAGTATAGGTGACATTCAAGTAAAGTGTTACCATTTTTCCTTCTTACTATAGAGATGCGCAGTGACGTCACCGCCCCGGTTCCGGAAGTCTTTTCCCCATTCATTTTTCTCATAGACTTTTCGAAAATAATTTATATCAAGACGATTGCGCCGCGGCCAAAGCCAACTCAGGTCGTGACAAATCATGACAACAAACACAATATCGTCATATAATATATAATTAGGAAGAAGTAGAAAACGGCATGTTACAAGACTTTTTGTTTCGTTTTTCATCTTAGAAATTATTTTATTGTCCCAAAAGTTTGTGTGTGTCATCATGATTCGTCACGACTCGAGTTGGCTTTGTCCGCGGCGTAATCGTCTTGATATAAATTACACTCAACAAAAATATAAACGCAACGCTTTTGTTTTTGCTCCCATTTTTCAGGGGATGGACTTAAAGCCCTAAAATTCATTCCAGATATACAATATAACCATTTCTATCAAACACTGTTCACAAATCTGCCTAAATGTGTGATATTGAGCACTTCTGCTTTGTTAAGATAATCCATCCCACCTCACAGGTGTGCCACATCAAGATGCAGATTTGACATCATGATTAGTGCACAGGTGTACCTCAGACTCTCCACAATAAAAAGACACCCTGAAATGTGCAATTTTCTTTTGCCTTATTGGGTGTATGGGCCTCCGAACCAGTCAGTATCTGGTGTGACCACCATTTGCCTCATGCAGTGCAACACATCTTCTTCGCATAGAGTTTATCAGATTGTCAATTGTGGCCTGTGGAATGTTGCTCCACTCCTCTTCATTGGCTATGTGAAGTTGTTGGATATTATTGGGAACTGGTATGCGCTGTCGAAATGGTAATAATGTGGTAATATTGTGTTATTACCATTTTTACAGTGTATACCAGTTCCCACTAATATCCAGCAACTTCACATAGCCATTGAAGAGGAGTGGACCAACATTCCACAGGCCACAATTGACAATCTGATAAACTCTATGCGAAGAAGATGTGTTGCACTGCATGAGGCAAATGGTGGTCACACCAGATACTGACTGGTTCGGAGGCCCATACACCCAATAAGGCAAAAGAAAATTGCACATTTCAGGGTGACTTTTTATTGTGGAGAGTCTGAGGTACACCTGTGCACTAATCATGATGTCAAATCTGCATCTTGATGTGGCACACCTGTGAGGTGGGATGGATTATCTTAACAAAGCAGAAGTGCTCAATATCACACATTTAGGCAGATTTGTGAACAGTGTTTGATAGAAATGGTTATATTGTATATCTGGAATGAATTTTAGGGCTTTAAGTCCATCCCCTGAAAAATGGGAGCAAAAACAAAAGTGCTGCGTTTATATTTTTGTTGAGTGTATTTTCGAAAAGTCTATGAGAAAAATGAATGGGGAAAAGACTTCCGGAACCGGGGCGGTGACGTCACTGCGCATCTTTATTTAACTAAGCACTACTTATGGGAGGTGGTGTGTAAGCCTGGTGAGGTGTAGGAGTCACTATTACTGTACTGTATTATTGTCCTCTAATGTCTTTGTAATTTCTCCACGGAGATGAAATAAAGTAACCTTGAAGCCCTATGGCACAGTTCAGTGTATAGAGTTGTGCGCCTGCACTGCATTATGTTGAGCAGATGGAAAATGGATTTTCTTTCTTTCTTGCAAAATGTCTTTTGAAATGACAATTCACTATCAAAGACCACACCACCAAGAATTATGTTTAAAGTATTTTATTGAAGAAGATGGAGATGGAGACGGAGACGAAGACGGCGATGGTGATGATGATGCGGTGTACAGCCGAGGTGGGGAGGCTTAGGGGTCGGCGGCGTGCTCCCGGGCACGGCTAACCCCCCTTCAGTGACCTGTGGAGGAGACAGAGGAGAAGGAGAAGAGCAGGGAGGGGGGGTGGGGCAACGAGAAATGAGAACAGGAGGGAACAGGGTTAGCTGGCTTTTGTATGGTCGGGGGCGAACTGATTGGAGGAGCTTGATGGAGGTGGAGGAGAAGGTGGAGATAGCTGCGTGGAGGAGTGGTCCTTGGTGGAGCATGGCTGGGATGGGTGGCCGCGTTGGAGGTGTGGTCTTGATTCTGAACTTCGCTTAAATAAGCTCCATTTAAACAACAAACTGTACTGAACATAACACAAAATGTAAGACGTCTCAGAATGGCTCCCAAGTCTCGAGCCATAGATGATCTAGACAACACTAGATTATACTTTCCGACCCCAGATTCTAGTTTTAGCTGCTAAATTCTAGTTTCTGGTGTCTAAATTCCAGTTTCTAACACTAGATTCTACAGTAGTTTCTGGTGCTAGATTCTAGTTTCTGACACTAGATTCTAGTTTCTGATGCTAGATTCTAGTTCCTGATACGACTTTGAGTTATCTGAAAACATGTTGTTCAAGGGATCCACCAGAAGCAGAGGTTTGAGTTTACAATGTTTGCTTCCGAAATAATATATTCAAAGATTTGCCCCACATGGTCATGGTTTTTTCAAAAATATCAGACCTAAAAGCTCATAGCGCGCCACTCTGTGGGCTTGCAGGTCTTTTATTTTTCAACTACTAACTAAAGTACTCATCATAAGGCTCATCATCTATCATAAGGCTTAGAACACCGAAACGTGTTCAGTACAGAAAGGGTCAACACTAGGGTCGTGAGGACCCCTTTTTGAGATTTTGAAGTGGATTTTCTCTGCCTGTGATGGCCTGAAAAAGTTCCCCTTCCATGACTTTTCCCAAATATGCAATTCAAGTCATCTCTGTTTTTCTTTTCGTCTGTAATAATTTCTAAATATGAATTTAGAAGTGATTCTACCTTCCATGACTGGTCATTGTGGGTCCTGTGGACCCGTTATCACCCCCTCCTCCCCCACTAATCCTCAAAGCACTAAAAACCTGTTTTCCAACCTTTGTCCTCCCTGGTTGGAAATTCAATTGGAATGTAAATCAGTGTTGTTGTTTTTTGAGAATATTTTGATTTAGTCTTAGTCTTTTCAATAAGACAGAATTTGTCTTTTAGTCCCATTTAGTCTTCTGAAATTCATTTTTTTTAGTCTAGTCTTAGTCGATGAAATGTCAAAAATGATTTAGTCTTAGTCTTGGTAGTTTAGTCTTACATACAAATACATTGTAGGTTCATATATGATATATACAGATATATACAGAGTTATAGTTTTTTTTTTTAGTATGAAATATGTCTTGTTTTATTTCTTTGTGTAAAAAAGAAGGAAAAAAGATAAAAATGTTTCTTATTCCATTAGTCTTGGGTTATGATTTAGTCTTTGTCTTAGTCTTTTGAAATTCATTTTTGTTAGCCTAGTCTTAGTCGATTAAATATCAAAAACCTTAGTCGACTTAGTCTTTAGTCTTAGTCTTACTCATTTACACTGATGTAAATGAGCCATTAGCTGGAACAATAGAGCTGCTCTGGGCATGGAGGTGTGAACTCTTAAGGGGAGAGAATGGCTGAGTTTTTTACGGGTCTCAGAGACCCAAGAGTTACAGTCTTAATAAGAGTATTTGCATTCCTAGTCCTGCTTGCGTGTTAAAGGGGAATTCCACCCATTTTCAAAATTTGCCTGAGAGGGTACAAATGTGAACCAAATGGACCCTAGTGGGTCCATTTGGTTCCATTTGTACCCTCTCAGGAAAAAGGGGTCTGAAAGAAAAATCATTAACATGGTGAAATACATCTGATGACATCATCAAGATGTTCATGATTTTTTTCAGACCTCCACTTTTAGGAAATACAAAATTGGGGGAACTTCTTTATAATGTCCACACGTAAGGTATATTAATGACATATTAAAATGTTTAAAATGGCTGGAGTTCCCCTTTAATAGTGACCATGGCCTCCCTCCCTATCCTCCATCTCCAGGTCAGCACGACGACCAAGACCACGGTGACCCACCGCGCGTCGGGCAGCAAAGCGGCCAGCGGGGGCAGCAGTAGCAGCAGCCGGGGCAGCGCCGCCGCTGGCGGAGGCCCCGGCCAGGCCGGGGACTACAGTAGCTACCCTGCCCAGGTGGAGGTGCCCGGGGCTGGGGAGAGCGACCTGTCGCAGACCCCCCGCGGCCTGTCGGACCTGGAGATCGGCATGTACGCCCTGCTGGGGGTGTTCTGCCTGGCCATCCTGGTGTTCCTCATCAACTGCATCAGCTTCGCCTTCAGGTAACTGGTCCAGTAGATCAGTGGTTTTCAGCCTCTTTGATCCCAGGGCCCACTATTTATTCAGCATTTGAGCCACAGATCACGATTTGAGGACATTTTCACCCCACAGAGCCCAAAACTAAAGATTTATTTTGTCCACAATTCCAAGCTGAATTCAGAATGATCATCCTTCTACATTCTGGAATTGTCTAGACTTAATTGTCTAGAATGAAGTGGCAATAATTTACATGATGAATATTTAAACTCTTGAGAGTGTGTAAACCTAACCCATAACCCTAACCCTAACTTTGGTTTCATGTTTTTACACTCTCAAGAGTTATATCTGGCTAACTAACTTTTCATATGGTTAACCAACTTAGCTGGGGACCACCTGGAACCCTCTCAAGGACCACTGATGGTCCCGGACCACTGGTTGAAAACCACTGCAGTAGATTGTTGGAGGGTGGACCTTTTGTCTGCTTGGGGGTTGTATAAAATTAGGAGCGGCGCAATAACTTTTCGACTGCGGCCGTGACCGCAACCTTTTCTTTTTAAAGAGGCTGTGACAGTTTTCTAAAATCGCTGCAACACAAAATCTCAAAGGTTTTTTAAATGGTTGTGACCTTTTTACAGTTCCCAACAACTGTTTTAAACTGGCAGTCAGGCTTGGGTAGGTTTAGGCGTAGGATTTATAGAGGTTAAGTTTAGGGCTAAGGTTAGAATTAGTCTTACTTGAGACCGATCTAAAAGATAGCATCACTTTGTTAAACAGTTGCGATGGTTTGAGGAAAAAGATCAGGGTTTCTGACACAGAATAGCCCTTTTGCCAACCCAGTCTCGGGTATGGGTACTGATGACGCGGAGGAGGAGACCTGCCGAAAGCACCCACAGCAGCGTCCCTAGCGGGAATCGAACCCAGGACCTTCTAGCTGTGAGACGACAGCACTAACCGCTGTCCCACCGTGCCCCCGTTGCTCACGTTCCTGGCTATATGGTGTGAACGTACATACATCACTGTGAAGCACATGCACTAAACCTAGAACAGAGTTCTCAATACCCGTCAATACGCTACCAAACTTTTGTCCGACCATCATAAAAAACAAATATGTTTGACCTAATGCAATAAATAGTGCTGCAAACATCTCCTTTGGTCCACACTCTCCTGGGACTTGTGCGAATGGTCCAGTGAAAAAAAAAAAAGTGTTCCCCAGAGAAGATTGTGTGCACATCTCAATGCCTATATTCAGGCCAGGTGCTGGATGTCAGGCATCATTAAAGACCAGAAGGAACTTCTGCACACTAGTTTTCCAGAGCTCCGCGACCTAATTTATTAGGAGGCAACAAATTGACTCCTAATAACGTAAGTCTCGGAGCTCTAGAAACTAGAGCAGAAGTTCCTTCTCTTCTTCTTCAAAAAAAGGCCCCATGTGGAAGTATGATTATTATTATTTCACAAAATGTTTCAGACCTTTGAAAATAGTAATAAAAATGCATGAGCTTATACTGTATCAATGTTTTTAAAACATCATAGGATAATGTGGCTTAACTTGATTACGTGTGTGTGTGTATGCGTGCATGCGTGCGTGCGCACACGTCGAGCAAAAACAAAAACAAAGCAAAAAAAGAGCTCCAGTAAATAAAGTTTAAGTCTTTTTTTTCTGCTGCAACCGTGTGGAAACAGGTCACAACAGCGAGGCTTGCAATTTGCTCATTTTCACAGTCGATGAATGTGCAAATAACTTGCAATATTATGTCAAAAAAACGAAACAACCTTCTTTCCGTCCCCGGCGGGGTTGTGGGAGGAGAGCTTGACGTCTCCGTGTGTGTGTGTGTGTGTGTGTGTGTGTGTGTGTGTGTGTGTGTGTGCGCGCGTTAATGTCATCATTTTTTTCTCCAGATATCGTCACAAGCAGCTGCCGGTGCTGGAGGCGGGCGGCAACATGAACCACGCGCACGACTGGGTGTGGCTGGGCAACGAGGCCGACCTGCTGGCCGACCACTGCCAGCAGGGCGGCGCCGGCGGCGGCGGCTGCCCGCTGCCCGAGGAGTGCACCACCGCCATCGACCGCGGAGAGGGCGGAGCCTACGAGGAGAGCAAGTGCCTGCTGAACGGAGCCGGCGGCGGCGGCAGCGCCCTGGTGATGGGCCTGGGCATGCAGGTGTGGTCATATGTTTATGGAGCATATTGGCTCATTTTTGGCGGGAAACCTTTCGGTGCTCTAAGCTTTATTAACATAATTAGCATTATTTAGCATTATTAGCATTACTTTGCATTATTAGTAGGATTAGCAATACTTAGCATTACCAGCGTTACTTACTTGGCCACGTGACTATTAGCAACAATTAGCATTATTAACATCACTTAGCATTTTTAACAGTACTTAGCATTAGCATTACTTAGCATTGTTAGCATTAGTTAACATTACGTACCAAGGGCCATCTGGCCACTAGTCTTATCGACAGTTTTGGATTTTTCATTTCACTTTAGTCTTAGTTAGCTTTGACATTTCACTTTCTAATTCAGTTAACTTAACTATTAGAGTGGGTTTGCTATTTTGTATTTCGTTTCTATTTTGGAGAAAACACTTAGTATTAATTTAGTTATGGTTATTTTTTTCTGTGCTTTGGTTGTCACGTGGATTAAAAAAAATGTCATGATGAGTTTTATATAATAAAAACTCAAAAAGGTACTGTTTAAAAGCACAAGTTCAACAATAATCATTCAGTAAACTAACTTTGGTCCATTATTGAATGTGCCAGTTGGAAAACAGTTGGTATTCAACCCTTGCTTTGTGTTGCTTGATACATTGGATGATTGCACACTCCCACAATGAAACATTTTTTTTTTACACTCAGTGTCGTGAATAGAAGATCTAGAATGATTTAATGATTTGAAGAATGATTTAAAATGTTTTTAAATGTTTTTAAAATGTTTTTTTTTTTTCAATTCTAGATTTCGTTTTTAGATCTCAGTATGATATAGCGTCTACTATAGTTTCTCCAGTGACAGGACAACGTGACAACTGCATAACATGACGCTACCTGAAACTACTTTACTGCAGTCCTACTACCTGTGTGTGTGTGTGTGTGTGTGTGTGTGTGTGTGTGTGTGCGTGCGTGCGTGCGTGCGTGTCTGGATGTACATGCACGTGCTTGCGCACGTGCATGTACAGATCAAAAGATCAAAAATAAATCTGAGGAATTCGAAAACAGGGATCATCGCCTCTGCTCCGGAACATCTCGGTTTTTAAGCATTTTGTCTCGGGAGCCTGTCCGTTTGGTAAAAATCACACACCGTTTTCTCTCCTCTCAGGGCCCCGCCTGCGTGCCCATGGGCGGCCACCGGGGCGTCGCCGCCCACAGCCACACCCTGCCCCGGTCGCTCCCGGTCCCGGTCGAGCCGCGCCAGTGCCTTTCGGGGATCGGCGGCGGCGGGTGCGGCGGAAAGGACATCGGCGGCGGGGGTGGCAGTGGAGGGTGCGGCAGCGCGGAGCCGCTGAACGCCGGTTCCCCGCGGGGCACCGCCAAGCGCAAGCGGGTCAAGTTCACCTCCTTCGCCACCGTGCTGCCCAACGACGACGGAGGGGGCGGCGGAGGCGGGGCGGAGGCGGAGGAGGCGGCGGGCCGTACGGCAAGTCGTCGTCGTCGTCGGTGCTGCTGGGGGGGGCGGGAGCGAGGACGACATCAAGTGGGTGTGTCAGGACATGGACCTGAGCCAGTCGGCGGAAATCAGAACCTACATGGAGAGGCTACAAGACAATCTGTGATCGATCGATCGATCGGGAAGGGACGGACGGGACCCCCGGCCAGAGACGGGGACGGACGGACGGAGGGAGGGAGGGAAGGGGGAAGAACGACGGGAAAAGTGGATCCAGCTCACCTGTAATGCCTTTGGAAAACGAAAACCAGAGAACGGTCGGCGAAAAAAAAAAAAAAAAAAAAAAACGCGGGGAGACGAAGGTCGAGTGCGTGTGCAGCTTTTCATCTTTGAGCCGCGTTGAGGCGCTTCCAAGTGAGCCGCGTTGAGGCGCCGGGAAAATCGCCGGTCTACAGGCGCTTGTGCGTCGTCACCTCGGGGATGTGTTGTTGTGGTTATGGTGTTGACGGCGCTTGTAGGTCCGCTGTGAGTGTGATGATTGGATCACTACTATACACTAGACTTTCCAAAACCCTCGAATCACTCGCTCGAACACACAAGTTCAACGGTAACGACGTACATAGTATCCATTTATATGAAGTATTTATATTTACAATATAATGTGAAATGATTTGTGATGGCAATAACATTCTAAAAGTAATAAAGAATGTATTTGTTATTATGGGAGATAATCGTGCACGATTCGGTTAAAGGTTTTGTGACATTCATTTTCGTTTCGTTTTTTTAGGTTGTATGATTCCATTCCCACCCTGAAAACCTGAACTTTGAACCTCCAGTGGGTTTTCTGTCGCCTGTGGTTTTCTGTGGAGTTTGGAAGGCTTTTGAGCTGCAATCAAAACAGGCAAAAGTGCTGCTGAATGTGGCATCACATTCAGCAGTGTCTAAAAAGGTCTACAACTGAAAGTGTTTTAGGGGTCTAATCTAGGATAGTTGTTGATTAGATGTCTAATACACCTCTAATCTAACGTTAGACGTCTAAACAACTTTTCACTTTTTTCACCTTTCTCAGTGCTCAGTGAGAAAAAAAAAAAAAAACAGACCACAGAAAATCTACAGAATGTTCTGTTTTTTGGGGTACAAACAAAACAAGAAGAAAACTGACAAAAATAACTTTTTTAATGTCACAATCCCTTCAACAGACACATTTGCTAAAGCTACGAATACTGTATTTTTTTTCTCTTTGTTTTCCTCTGGCCAATGGAACAGTGAATTGGTGGGGGAGGGTATTGATTGGGAATTTATTTCCCACCATGAGCTACAATACTAAAAAGATTCGCTTTTCTTATGTTGTAACAATGAAAGCATTGGTTTTGTTTCTGCAAGTCAGCCACTGACCATGGCTGCTGATCGAATACCGCTAAACCATTGTGTCACAGTGAACAAAACGCCGCCATTTCTTTGAACAACGTTCGAGCAACAATCTAGTCAAAGGAGACTCGTCCCTATTGCGTGCCGCGGAAGGACGTGGAATCGCGTTGCACAATAACAAGGATACGTTTCAACCACCCCCGCACGACTGCTGAGAGAATCGTTTCGCACAGAAACTTGTCAAAGGGAGCTGAAAGTAAGCGCGGGGACAATAACGGACAATCTATATTCTCCCTCGCTTTCGAGTAGAATGTTGTTGAAGTGCGCGGCAGTGAAGAAAGGCCGTGTTAACAGAAAAAGGAACTATTTCTCTCCTTGGGAATTCGAGGCAAAGGCATTTCTACTTGCACAATTATTAACAGGATAAGGACATCGAGCCGAATGGGAGCCTATTATTATTATTATTATTATTATTCCTGTTTCTTATAAAAATAAAAAAAGAAACCTCCGGCCTTGTATCCAGAACCAATGTCATAACCCCTTCCCCCTGGCCTCCTTCTCTCTTGGTGCGCAATTCAGACGGGAGACATTTTAATGCAAACTCGACACACACACAGAGCTAAGAACAAACAAGCTCCCCGAACACAGAGGAATATTTAAACCCATTGACCGTGTTGGGCAGCGAGTTAAACCAGAAGAACCTCCGGAGGGTGTTGTACATGAGGAATGAACACGGCAACGACGCAGGTATACTGGCGGAATGACAATAGGTGTTGTCGGACTACTACAACACCAAAACGACAAACTGGTGTCGCGGTGACACTCTCAGAAAAAAAATGATAATAATTCTGACGTGGGTTCATGGACATGGAGTTTGTTCTTGGTGTGATTCTAGCTAGGTGTATAGGTTTCCACCTTTTTTATTTTCCTTTTTTGATAGATAGTACAGTATGTATTTTTATTATGCCCCCACTCCCATTGCCCTATTCATTATTTTTCTTGTTTTGCATAGAGGCTCTTCATTTCTTTTGTGTTTTTTTTTTTTTTTTTTTGAAGTTTGCTAGAAAGTTTAGGACGACGTGAGAGTGTTGTTTCTTTTCCCTATAAGAAAATCCGTGTATTTATTTGATTTTCGGAGAGAGGGCGTCGAAGAAGAACGAGCGAAAGAAATGCGCGAACAAAGAGACTGAACAAAAAAAGACAATGAAGTAAGGACAGCGCAGGTGCGTAATTAAGGAACAGACAGAGGGTGCAGGTGTGGATGCCCCGCCCCTCGTTAAGCTCAGGTGACAACGATGACGGACGGTGAAACGCCACAACTACGCGACGTCAGAGGGAACGGACCATTGTAAAAAAAAATAACTGCAATATTTATTTAGAAATGTGTTAATGTCACACAGTACACTGTACATTGTAAATACATAAACAAAACGAAAAAACATGCTTCAGAGTGCTTGTGGAGAAAATTACAGGGCCCAAGTAATAATCCACGCGGTGATATTGTGTACATTTTCAAATCCAATGATATCCACCGCGTCACATGAAGGTCATCCATGGTTTTGCTTTTGTTTGTTTTGTTATTTTTTTTTCTTATAGTTTAAGATGTTGCGTCATTGTATTTTGTACAGGGTAAAAAGAAATGGTTTATTTGGTTTAGCTTCTTCCGTAACGAGATGTACAAATGGAGGCGTTCCAGCACATTGTACATTAGGGCTGGGCAATATTTCCATAATTATATCGATACCGTGATATGGTCTTGGATGTGGCTTCAGTGTTGTCTTTTCCTGGTTTTCATCACTAAACTATAAACTAAACTATAGCAGGTACACTCAGACGACTTTAGGCTACTTTAAAGGGGGAATTCCACCCATTTTCTTTTTTTTTTTCTGAGAGCGTACAAATGCAACCAAATGAACCCTAACGGGTTCATTTGGTTCCATTTGTACGCTCTCAGAAAAAAAGAAGCGTCTAAAGAAATCCATTAACATGGTGAAAATACATCTTGATGATGTCATCAAGATGTTTCACCATGTTAGTGGTTTTCTTCAGACCTCCATTTCTTGGGAACGCAGAATGGGGGAACTTTTTTCATCATGTCCACCCAACAGCTTGAAGGTACATCATTGACATAGTAAAATGTTGAAAATGGGTGGAGCTCCCCTTTAACCCGCACTGGCAGCCATTATCTAGCCTGAGTCAGATCTGGGTCTTTTCGAGATGGAAATCTGATTGGGTCTAATAGGTCACATGACTCATTTAAACGAATCAGATTCCAGGCTCAATGTGTCTCGGATCAGATTCAGGCTGGATTTGGCTGGCAGTGTAAATCAGTACAATGGAGTTTTAGAATTAAAGTGTACTTTCTGTGTTCCCTTTCAGCCTCAATGTACTGTATACCAAGGGCTCCGTTTTCACCAGTGTTGCCAACTGCCTAAATCCAAAATGCACTTGTGGCACTTCCAAAATGCACTAGAATGCGCTAGATCAGGGGTTTTCAACCTTTTTCATCCCACGGACCACCATTTGAGGACATTTTGCCCCACAGACCCCTAAATCTAAAGATTTATTTTGCTTTTGTCCACAATTCCAGGCTGGATTTGGGAAACAAAACAGGCAAAACATACATTCCAAAATGGCTAATTCAGATGATGAATATTTTAACTCTTGAGAGCGTAAAAATGAAACCAAATGGACCCGCAAGGGTCCATTTGGTTTCATTTTTTACGCTCTCAAAGAGTTACATCTGGTTAACCAACTATCCATCATTTAGCCTGAGGACCACTGGTTGAAAACCACTGTCATAGGAGGAGAAATGGTGAAAAATGAGGGTTTTATCTCTGGCGCCTGTCAATCAATTTCCCCCCAACTCACCAGCCAAAAAGCACTAGATTTTCCGCCAGGAGTTTTTCACTAATTTTGGCGCTAGGGGGATCTGAAAAAGCGCTAAATATAGCGACAAATGCGCCAAGTTGGCAACACTGCTTTTCTCTATGCGCTAAAAACCTGATCCCTAACTTCTTTGCCTTTTTTGGGGGGGAAAAAAAGTTATAAAAAACTTTTTGAATAGTCCAACTATGGCCAATCTACATTGAGAGGTTGGGGGCTTGTAGGCTGGCCAGGCTGGCCTTAATTTTTAACTATTCAAGAATGCTTTTCAAAATAGTACAAATATTACAAATAGTACAAATACTATTGATCATGAGATACCTATACTCACCTATACTTCATCAGATACCTATTTCCATGATTTTCTCCCCAGAATAGGATATTTAAGTCGTTTAACGTCAAAGCATGTACAACACATTTTCCATCTGTCCAAATAGACACAAATATTCTCTCCAGTTTTCAACCTAACATACTGTATCTTTGGGGCAAACATTGACGTCATTATTTCTAATGTACCTACTAACTACTAGGGGTGTAACGATATTGCAACAGAGTCATCAGACTATGTTAGGTTTTCGTCTGTTGGAGGCCTAAAGGACCTGAAACGTCTGAGAAGAATGGAGCGACGCTAAGATGATTTGGACAAAGCAACTTGGCAACTTTTCCATGCTGTTCCCCAGGCAAGTTTCACAATGTGGTAGAACTGCTGTGTTTTCGTCATTGTTTTAATAATAATGATAATAATAATAAAACATTGTCACAACCTGACAATAGTGTCACCACACACACACACACACAGACGCAAAGACTTGTGGGTGGTACGAAAGTTGTGGATACCAGCTTGAAACTACGGGGTACTGTTTACTCATGCAGCGGTACCTCTGAAAGTCACGTGTGTGTGTGTGTGTGTGTGTGTGTGTGTGTGTGTGTGTGTGTGTGTGTGTGTGTGTGTGTGTGTGTGTGTGTGTGTGTGTGTGTGTGTGTGTGTGTGTGTGTGTGTGTGTGTGTGTGTGTGCGTGCGTGCGTGCGTGCGTGCGTGCGTGCGTGTGTGTGTGCGGGCTTCAACAAAAGCCGAGTTCACGTACCAGCGCGCCGGGTCGCCCGTTGGCTCAGGCACAAGTTTCTTTAGATCGGTGCAGCATCGCCCGACTCAGCGGCCTTGTGGTTAGAGTGTGTCCGCCCTGAGATGTTCGATTGCCGGCTGGGTCAAACCAAACACTCTAAAAATGGGACCCAATGCCTCCCTGCTTGGCACTCAGCATCAAGGGTTGAATTGGGGGTCAGTCCCTGCGACATACTAGTGTCATGTCCAGGAGGTGAGCTTGTACCTCAAGCTGCCTCAGGCTACAGAAACAGGAGATAGACCCCTGCCCTATGGGCCTCATGGCTCGGCCTAGCCTCATGACATCATGGCTAGGCAAAGGCTTACAGTACCTACATACTTACTATCGCTGTTAACGCAGAGCCCCCGTTGTCTTCAGTTCATTAGGTATTGTCTTCTCTTTGTTTCTGTGCTTCATTCATTCGCCACGAAGGAATGGCGACAATGCACTGGAATTCCCGATGAATTCAAGGCCGCGGCGAGAGACGCGTGAATACGAGGAAGGTCGAGCGAGCTGTGAAGGACTGCTTTAATAGGTTCACTTGGCATTAAGTGCGTTAACTTGGTGAGAATATCTGTCGAGTGGGAAATAAAGGCCGCCTTTGTTTTGTTGGGTTGCAGAGGACACGGGGTGTGTGTGTGTGTGTGTGTGTGTGTGTGTGTGTGTGTGTGTGTGTGTGTGTGTGTGTGTGTGTGTTTGTGTGTGTGTGTGGTGTGTGTGTGTGTGTGTGTGTGTGTGTGTGTGTGTGTGTGTGTGTGTGTGTGTGTGTGTGTGTGTGTGTGTGTGTGTGTGTGTGTGTGTGCCTCTCTCTCCAGGCCACATATCTCTTTCCTAGCTTCCGGCAGTCATTCGCGCAGGACTAACAGCATTTTCATTTTTTTATAGGTGCAGTGAACTGGAAATGGAGGGCAGTTTACTTGGAAGTTTCTGCCTGAAACGCTGATCTGAAGCTTCTGAACCAATCAGAGCTCGCGTCCCTTCAGGCAATGGGGCGCAAAGAGCAAAGGACAGCTGTACGATGAGCTATAGATATACTAGACGCAACCTTAGAGTAATTAAATATAGAGAGAACACCCTGAGGAAATCTTGAGGCGAAATGGACATAGTGGCCAAAGTTGAGAATGCAGTTTGAGAGCATGGGGCCAGTAACATGAACGCGCATTAGGCTCCGCCCCCTCCATAGCTCTCCGCTCTGACGCACGCACACGCACGCGCGCCGATCGTGCATGAGGTCGTCCGCGTTCATGTTCTCGGCCCCATTTCCCCCCTTTTTCCCAGAATGCAAGTCTGTTTTTTATCCTGGAAATAGGAGTGAAACCGCCTCATGCGCTGAGTGAGCAACTCAATGCAAGTGGATGAGAGGGGAGTTTGGTGTCCTCTCTATATTTAATTACTCTAAGGTCGCAACGCATGGATGTTTACAAACGTTCCTCAGCTCTGCTGCTGTACTGCTATGTGGCTTATTCCTACCACTACAGTATATGTTATATACAGTATATACTGTATATTCTAATGTGATGCGTGATTTTAAAACCGAGTTATACACTGTCTGGATGCCAGAGTGGGATTAAAAACGGACTCTTTCTGACTGTAATTTAGACATCTGTGTTTGTGGAGGATTCAGGAATGGGATAGAAAGAGGTCAGCTTAACGTCTATTGGCTCTTATTGATATGATAATGAATACGTCTTCACGCAGCACGCTTTTGTTTTCAGGAAGTAACTAAAGAATGACTTTTGGTGTTCTAAGCGTTGTATTAGCAAAATTAGCATTACTTCGCATTATTAGCATTACTTAACATTAATGTTACTTGTTACTTAGCATTACTCAGCATTAGTGTTACTTAGCATTATTAGCCTTAATTACTTAGCATTAGCAAAAAGTAACTAAAGAATGGCTTTTGGTGTTCTCAGCGTTATTAGCAAAAGTAGCATTACTTAGCATTATTAGCATCAATTAGCATTATTAGCATTACTTAGCATTATTAAAAGTACTTGTCGTTAGCATTACTTAGCATTTTAGCATTAGTTAGCATTATTAGCATTACATGGCATCACTAACATTAATTTAGTAATTGAAAAAATCAGACCTACAAGCTCATAAGCTTGTAGGTCTGATATTTTTGAAAATGGTGAAAATGTGGCACAAATCTTTTTTTTTTTTTTTTCCAGTTCTGAACGGGTTACGCGCAGGAAAAAGTGAGTGACACTGAAATGGATGCGGGGAAGCTTGATCGCGCCGGCAGGAGCCATGAGTAGTGTTTCCTGTAGCAGTTACAGAGCACTCGCAAGGCCATAAAAGAGAGAAGGGCTTATTGGACACAAGCACCCGGGGATGCTCTCTCTCTCTCTCTCTCTCTCTCTCTCTCTCTCTCTCTCCTCTCTCTCTCTCTCTCTCTCTCTTTTTCTGTGGTCGTTGTTCAACTCGGTTTAAAACGGAGGCCATTAAAGGCCCATAACCGAAAGGCTAACGGCCTCTCCTTTGTCTCGTAGAACTTTATGAATGCACCATTTCACCAAGTCAACAACGGCCAAACATTAGCTTAACCACTACCTCCCTGGTGGCCCCTTTTTTCCCCCATCACCGAGAAATGCCCATCTCTAAACCCCACCCATTTTTTTTCTATGACAAGTTTACCTATAACGTATATTTTATGACATGTGGTCAAGCTATGCATCGTTTCGTGTTATTCTATTGCAGGGCCGGATCTAGGCAGGGGCATGGGGTGGGGCAATGCCCCCCTAAATGCCCAGATGGCCTCCACCAATCATGATGGCATGCAAACTAATTTCAAACGTATTTCAGAATAAAGTGCTTATAATTCAAATGATTTGAAACACTGCTACTGCTACTAACTCCAATTGTGTCACTACTTAAATCAGCGCCAATTCATCATTCAAAACAGAAAACTCTCTGAGTCAGACCTTTAGCTTTATGCATGCTGCGTGCCTGTTGCAACTTTAACAACAACTGATGTTATTATTGATGCTTTACTTGCCTAATATAAGTCCTGTACGAGATAGAAATCTTGTGGGTCACAGAAGTAAAAATGTCATGAGGGCAGCTTCATCGCTTCATGAAGGCGCCCTCATACCATTTTCGCCTTCCCCCACAATTGGGAACTGTTACCCAAGACTGGGCCTGGTCTATAATAATCAGTGCTGTCTTGGACATACTTGGTGGGCTACATTTAGATCTCTTTCTAACTGACACATGCAATAGGAAACGGCCCTTCTTGTTTCTGTGGTATAATAGTACAGTGGTTCCCAAAACCACTCAAGGACTCTTGCATTGACACTAATTAGCCTGCAGACAAACCATTTTATAAAGATGTGCCCCTGTGCAAAAGAGGAGATGTTAGGCTCTAGCAGTCATTCTCAACCCCGTTTATGCTTGAAGGACCCTTAGTTTGACACACATTAGTAGCCTATACGGGACTCTCCATTTAATGGGCTGTCTATCTCGGGCAATTTATATTGTAACATGCATGTTAATTTAAAGATGGAGTGCCATGATTTTTTTTCTATCCTAAAACATGATCATCAGGTATTAATGTTATATGAAAAGTATGATTTTTTTCCCCAAAAAGTGTACAGTGTTTGTTAAACTGTCATTTTTATGATTCCACCCTACCAGCTCATTAAGTATGCCTGGTTTGCCTGGTGGGTGGTGATGGGTGGAGATCCACCTGAACTGAAGCCACACCCACAGCTGTAGTTGCATGATAAAGGGGGAGGAGTTAGGGGAGGGGCTGAACATGTGATGTCACTATATTGAAGTTTTTTTCATTGGCATGTTTGACTGGAAAGGTTCAGCCCCCAGGAAGAAAACATAAATACAAACGGAAGACATCATTGCACATAAAAAAACACACCAAGGGGTCTATTTACATATTGTCACCTCTTAAACATGCACAGAGTTGGAAAAAAAATACAAAAATCACAGCACCCCTTCTTTTTCAGTGACAGTGTATACAAATGGAACCAAGTGGACCAAGAAGTTCATTGTGTTTGTGTGGTGTCAATGTTTCAGACATCACTGGAGCACCCCGAATCGCACAGTTAAAAGAAGATATAGTAAGCGATTTATTAACAAGATGTGCACATGCACACACTCTACAGTGAGGAGAAGTGTAACAGGCCAAGAGCACATACTCCAAGGCCCACCCCCTCTCAATCCTGATTGGAGGAATTCGGCCTCCTCTCATCCTGATTGGACGAAAGGCTTTTCGCCCAAAGTTCTAAACTGAAACTAGGGTAAGCAACACTACAAGCTACCCGTTTTAACCAATCGCAGCAAGGCAGTCTCCAGCAGATTCATAATGAGCCAATAGAGTGGAGGTGAGGTGGAGTTAGATTCTGTTTTTAAACAAAACTGTTTAACGCAGTGTTTACACTAAAGTTGCCTATATTACCTTTAACCATAGTAAATACTGCATTCGAGGTCTGGAAAGGGCAGTTGTTTTACAGATAAAGGGCAGGGGCATCTTTGATTCAGTCTATCCACACATTTACATCATTATTTTTTTTTCCTGTCACAGTGAAACTGTATCGGAAATAAGTTTGGCGTGAGGCAAGAAGGCGAGAAAAAAAAAGTTGATTTCAGAGTTGTACTGTACTTAAAAAACAACACTTTTTGTCCCCAGCGGAACCACAAGTACATTTATCTCATTATCCAACATATTATTGGGGATGTAAGTGGTATATTTTCTGTGGTGTTCTGTTCCGATAGTGATCGTTGCTGCTGTAGACTGTTCAGTTTGGTAAATAGAAAATGCATTTTCCGGTCATGATGCCAACACCATTTATCGGCTTCATCAGCATTGTTTTGTTTGTTCCATTGCTTCCAAGTTCAAACAAACAAATACAAAGTGGTATCCTTACACACAAACACAATAAAACCTTGTGACCATTGACTGTTCATAATAGGGTTTTATTATTCATTTTTTAAAACTGCATTTATCTCATACGCCCTTTTGAAATAACATTTGTTTGCTCAATAAGATAAAAATCATGGCCTGAGAATCTACTGTATTATATCCCCTGGCCAGAGACTAAAGACTGAAGACTAAAGCCTATCTCCCGATGTAGAGTACGCCTCATGGGGCTTCAGGGGCGGATTTAGGCATGGCCATTGGGGGGCAATGCCCCTCTAAATGCCCAGTCTGCCCCACCAAATACGATAGCATGCAAAACAACCCAAGATATTTCAAATTAAAGTGCCTATATTTAAAATGATTTGAAACACTACTACTGCTACTGACTAACTACAGCTGTGTCACCAC
>CM076972.1:55375223-55385223 GCA_039105355.1 Benthosema pterotum | reverse complement strand
TGGTCCTTAAAGGTAGGGGAAGTGATTTGAAATTCATGGTGTAGTACCAGCCCTGGTGCACTAGGGGCCCCCAAAAGTAGCTACACTATATGTGAACCTGCTGCTCTCTCCTGATTGGAGGAGAATTGTGGTGACCCGGGGAACTTTTATTAGCTCCTCTGCTAACGTGGGGGAGGGGGAAACTCCATATGTGGTTTCCACACCTTATAATAGAGCATTTTAACAGAAAAAAAAAAATTGGGTGATATCTGACAAAAGTGAAATCACTTCCCCTACCTTTAAGAGGGTTTCAGGTGGTACCCAGCTAAATGATGCACAGTTAGTGAACCAGATGTAACTCTTTGAGAGCGCAAACATGAAACCAAATGGACCCTTACGGGTCCATCGGTTAGGAGGTTAGGAGAAAATTGTATGGGGGGCGGATTCATTGGATTCATCGAAGCCGCACCCATTTCAGTTACAGGACTTTTATTAGTCAAGTAAAGCATCAATAATAACATCAGTTGTTGTTGAAGTTGCAACAGACACGCAGCATGTATGAAGCTAAAGGTCTGACTCAGAGAGTTTTCTGTTTTCAATGATGAAATGCTGTTGGTTTAGTGGTGACACAGCTGCAGTTAGTTAGTAGCAGTAGTAGTGTTTCAAATCATTTAAAAAAATAAGCACTTTAATAATAAGCACAATTGCCCCCCCTTGCCCATGCCTAGATCTGCCCCTTGATCTGGCAACAATCAAGATATGACCAATTCATCACAGTGCTCTGTGTACTGGGTATAGAATGTCATTTTGTTTTAGGATATTTTTGAAAACTGATGAAAACGGGTCTATGGTCTTGGAGGACATACTAAAGTCAATGTTTTTTAGTCATGTTCGAGGACTTTCAAAGACCGTGGCCTGTCATCTTTCTTTGATTTTGTATTTTTTTTCCAATTTCATGTAAATTGTTTGGTGATTGCTGTTGAACCTGTAAATGACAACAAAACAAAAACTAAGGCACTGGTTGTGGTACTTCTGGTTTACTGGAACAGGGTTCAACTCCCTGCGGTGCCCTGCTCAATGTGTTGTGTTTACATGGTTTATTTTTATAGTATGCTCATTTTGTTGACAAAAACACAAACAAACAAACATAAAATTGCAATAAACATGGTAATTTTGGCGGTTTTTGAGGATTTTCAAAGAAATGGCCAAATCTGACATGCAGTATAGTAGCCCATGTATTTATTATTATTTTTTTATTTCATTTACAAGGATTTTTGAAAAATGACGAAAGCAAGGAAAAGGGTAAGGCTCTTGTTCAAGCCTTTAATCGTTTTTGAAGATTTGCAAAAAAAATGACAAAATCCAGGAAAAAGCGATGGCTATAGTTCATGGTCTCGGTATGTTGTTTTCAGTCATTTTCTTAGCTTTGTGAATTTTCAAAAAATGACAAAATTTAGGAAAAGGGTGAGGCTATAATCCATTGTTTTGCGTTGTTTTCAAGGATTTAAAAATTACGAAATAAAGGAAGGCTATGGTCTACACTATATACTATAGTATCCCATTTTGCATCATTTTTGAGGATTTTCAAAACATTTCAAAATTGATGAACAACGACAAACTATTTACGGTGTCGGTGTGTTTCATTGTTTTCAAGGATTTCTGAAAAATGACAAAAATGGGGAAAACAGACAAGCAGTGATTTTCGACATACTATTGTATGTCTAAAATTGTCGATTTCGACATTTTTCTGAAAAGCCTCAAAAACAGTGAAAAACGGCATAGCCTACTATAGCATGTGGTCTGGGAGCATGTACTATAGGCTGACGTTTTTGTTGATTTCGACATTTTTCAAAAATCCTCAAAAACAATGAAAAACGGCATACTATAGCATGTTGTCTGGGACCATGTAATATACCTTGTTGTTTTTTGTCGATTTTTCAAAAATCCTCGAAAACATATTGTTTTGAGGATTTTTGAGGATTTTCGAAAAATGACGAAACCTGGCAAGAACACAAGGCTATAGCCTTAAGGTCTTGCACAGCATGCTGTTTTTCATCGTTTTGACGAATTTGAGGATTTTCGAAAAATTAAATAAATAAATAAATAAATAATAATAATAACAATAATAAAAACCCAAAGGCTATAGCCTTACGTTTTTTCATCGTTTTGAGTATTTTCAAGAAATGACAAAAACTAGCAAAAACGCAAGGCTATAGCCTTACCGTTGCACAGCATGCCGTTTTTCATCGTTTTGAGGATTTTTGAGCATTTTTGAGCACTTTCAAAAAATGTCAAAATCTCGAAAAAAAAAACATCGTTTTGAGGTTTTTCGAAAAATGACAAAAAATGCCGAAATCTGGCAAAAACGCAATGCCGTTTTTCATCAACTTGAGCATTTTTGAGCATTTTCGAAAAATGTCGAAATTTACCTTACGGCCTTACGGTCTTGCACAGCATGCCGTTTTTCATCATTTTGAGCATTTTTGAGCATTTTCGAAAAATGTCGAAATTTCGAAAAACCGCAAGGCTATAGCCTTACGGTTTTTCATCCTTTAGAGGTTTTTCGAAAAATGACAAAAAATGACGAAATCTGGCAAAAACGCAAGGCTATAGCCTTACGGTCTTGCACAGCATGCCGTTTTTCATCAATTTCAGCATTTTTGAGCATTTTCGAAAAATGTCGAAATTGCGAAAAACCGCAAGGCCTTACGTTTTTTCATCGTTTTGAGGTTGTCCAAAAAATGACAAAATCTGACAAAAACGCAAGGCTATAGCCTTACGGTCTTGCACAGCATGCCATTTTCATCATTTTGAGCATTTTTGAGCATTTTCAAAAAATGTCGAAATTTCGAAAAAACCGCAAGGCTATAGCCTTATGGTTTTTCATCGTTTTGAGGTTTTTCGAAAAATGACAAAAAATGACGAAATCTGGCAAAAACGCAAGGCTATAGCCTTACGGTTTTTCCTCGTTTTGAGGTTTTTCAAAAAATGACGAAATCTGGCAAAAACGCAAGGCTATAGCCTTACGCTCTTGCACAGCATGCCGTTTTTCATCATTTTGAGCATTTTTGAGCATTTTCGAAAAATGTCGAAATTTCAAAAAACCGCAAGGCTATAGCCTTATGTTTTTTCCTTGTTTTGAGGTTTTTCGAAAAATGACAAAAAATGACAAAATCTGGCAAAAACGCAAGGCTATAGCCTTACGGTTTTTCATCGTTTTGAGGTTTTTTGAAAAATGACAAAAGGTGACGAAATCTTGCAAAAACGCAAGGCTATAGCCTTACGGTCTTGCACAGCATGCCGTTTTTCATCATTATGAGCATTTTTGAGCATTTTCGAAAAATGTAGAAATTGCGAAAAACCGCAAGGCTATAGCCTTACGTTTTTTCATCGTTTTGAGGTTTTTCGAAAAATGACAAAAAATGACAAAATCTGACAAAAACGCAAGGATATAGCCTTACGGTTTTGCACAGCATGCCATTTTCATCATTTTGAGCATTTTTGAGCATTTTCGAAAGTTTTCAAAATTTTAAAAAACCGCAAGGCTATAGCCTTACGGTTTTTCATCGTTTTGAGGTTTTTCGAAAAATGACAAAAAATGACAAAATCTGGAAAAAAAACGCAAGGCTATAGCCTTACGGTCTTGCACAGCATGCCGTTTTTCATCATTTTGAGCATTTTTGGGCATTTTCGAAAAATGTCGAAATTTCGAAAAACCGCAAGGCTATATATAGCCTTGCTACTATAGTACACGCTCCGAGACCGTGTACTATAGTACACGGTCTCGGAGCGTTTTTGAGCGTTTTGAAAAAATGTCGAAATCGAAGAAAAAACATGTCTCGGACGCCATACTATAGTATGGTGTTTTTTGTCGTTTTTGAGTGTTTTTGAAAAAATGTCAAAATTGAAGAAAAACCATGGGCTATAGTACACGGTCTCGGACGCCAAGCTATAGTATGGCGTTTTTTGATGTTTTTGAGCATTTTTGAAAAAATGTCGAAATCGAAGAAAAAACATGGGCACGGTCTCGGACGCCATACTATAGTATGGTGTTTTTCGTCGTTTTTGAGCGTTTTTGAAAAAATGTCGAAATCGAAGAAAAACCATGGGCTATAGTACACGGTCTTGGAGCGTTTTTGAGCGTTTTGAAAAAATGTCGAAATCGAAGAAAAACCATGGGCTATAGTACACGGTCTCGGAGCGTTTTTGAGCGTTTTGAAAAAATGTTTAAATCGAAGAAAAACCATGGGCTATAGTACACGGTCTCGGAGCGTTTTTGAGCGTTTTGAAAAAATGTTGAAATTGAAGAAAAACCATGGGCTATAGTACACGGTCTCGGACGCCATACTCTAGTATGGTGTTTTTCGTCGTTTTTGAGCGTTTTTGAAAAAATGTCGAAATCGAAGAAAAACCATGGGCTATAGTACACGGTCTCAGAGCGTTTTTGAGCGTTTTGAAAAAATGTCGAAATCGAAGAAAAACCATGGGCTATAGTACACAGTCTCGGACGCCATACTATAGTATGGTGTTTTCCGTCGTTTTTGAGCGTTTTTGAAAAAATGTCAAAATCGAAGAAAAACCATGGGCTATACTGTAGTACACGGTCTCGGAGCGTTTTTGAGCGTTTTGAAAAAATGTCGAAATCGAAGAAAAACCATGGGCTATAGTACACGGTCTCGGACGCCATGCTATAGTATGGCGTTTTTTGTCGTTTTTGAGTGTTTTCGAAAAAATGTCGAAATCGAAGAAAAACCATGGGCTATGGTACACGGTCTCGGAGCGTTTTTGAGCGTTTTGAAAAAATGTCGAAATCGAAGAAAAAACATGGGCTATAGTACACGGTCTCGGACGTATGGCGTTTTTTGTCGTTTTTGAGCGTTTTCGAAAAAATGTAGAAATCGAAGAAAAACCATGGGCTATAGTACACGGTCTAGGAGCGTTTTTGAGCGTTTTGAAAAAATGTCGAAATTGAAGAAAAACCATGGGCTATAGTACACGGTCTCGGACGCCATACTATAGTATGGTGTTTTTTGTCGTTTTTGAGCGTTTTTGAAAAAATGTCGAAATCGAAGAAAAACCATGGGCTATAGTACACGGTCTCGGACGCCATGCTATAGTATGGCGTTTTTTGTCGTTTTTGAGCGTTTTCGAAAAAATGTCGAAATCGAAGAAAAACCATGGGCTATAGTACACGGTCTCGGAGCATTTTTGAGCGTTTTGAAAAAATGTCGAAATCGAAGAAAAACCATGGGCTATAGTACACGGTCTCGGACGCCATGCTATAGTATGGTGTTTTCCGTCGTTTTTGAGCGTTTTTGAAAAAATGTCGAAATCGAAGAAAAACCATGGGCTATAGTACACGGTCTCGGAGCGTTTTTGAGCGTTTTGAAAAAATGTCGAAATCGAAGAAAAACCATGGGCTATAGTACACGGTCTCGGACGCCATACTATAGTATGGTGTCTTTCGTCGTTTTTGAGCGTTTTGAAAAAATGTCGAAATCGAAGAAAAAACATGGGCTATAGTACACGGTCTCGGAGCGTTTTTGAGCGTTTTGAAAAAATGTCGAAATCGAAGAAAAACCATGGGCTATAGTACACGGTCTCGGACGCCATGCTATAGTATGGCGTTTTTTGTTGTTTTTGAGCGTTTTTGAAAAAAATTCGAAATCGAAGAAAAACCATGGGCTATAGTACACGGTCTCGGAGCGTTTTTGAGCGTTTTGAAAAAATGTCGAAATCGAAGAAAAAACATGGGCTATAGTACACGGTCTCGGAGCGTTTTTGAGCGTTTTGAAAAAATGTCGAAATCGAAGAAAAACCATGGGCTATAGTACACGGTCTCGGAGCGTTTTTGAGCATTTTGAAAAAATGTCGAAATCGAAGAAAAACCATGGGCTATAGTACACGGTCTCGGACGCCATGCTATAGTATGGCGTTTTTTGTCGTTTTTGAGCGTTTTCGAAAAAATGTCGAAATCGAAGAAAAACCATGGGCTATAGTACACGGTCTCGGAGCGTTTTTGAGCGTTTTGAAAAAATGTCGAAATCGAAGAAAAACCATGGGCTATAGTACACGGTCTCGGACGCCATGCTATAGTATGGTGTTTTTCGTCGTTTTTGAGCGTTTTTGAAAAATGTCAAAATCGAAGAAAAACCATGGGCTATAGTACACGGTCTCGGAGCGTTTTTGAGCGTTTTGAAAAAATGTCGAAATCGAAGAAAAACCATGGGCTATAGTACACGGTCTCGGACGCCATACTTAGTATGGCGTTTTTCGTCGTTTTTGAGCGTTTTTGAAAAAATGTCGAAATCGAAGAAAAACCATGGGCTATAGTACACGGTCTCAGAGCGTTTTTGAGCGTTTTGAAAAAATGTCGAAATCGAAGAAAAACCATGGGCTATAGTACACGGTCTCGGACGCCATGCTATAGTATGGCGTTTTTGTCGTTTTTGAGCGTTTTTGAAAAAATGTCGAAATCGAAGAAAAACCATGGGCTATAGTACACGGTCTCGGAGCGTTTTTGAGCGTTTTGAAAAAATGTCGAAATCGAAGAAAAACCATGGGCTATAGTACACGGTCTCGGAGCGTTTTTGAGCGTTTTGAAAAAATGTCGAAATCGAAGAAAAACCATGGGCTATAGTACACGGTCTCGGAGCGTTTTTGAGCGTTTTGAAAAAATGTCGAAATCGAAGAAAAACCATGGGCTATAGTACACGGTCTCGGACGCCATGCTATAGTATGGTGTTTTTTGTCGTTTTTGAGCGTTTTCGAAAAAATGTCGAAATCGAAGAAAAACCATGGGCTATAGTACACGGTCTCGGAGCGTTTTTGAGCGTTTTGAAAAAATGTCGAAATCGAAGAAAAACCATGGGCTATAGTACACGGTCTTGGCGTTTTGTCGTTTTTGAGCGTTTTTGAAAAAATGTCGAAATCGAAGAAAAACCATGGGCTATAGTACACGGTCTCGGAGCGTTTTTGAGCGTTTTGAAAAAATGTCGAAATCGAAGAAAAACCATGGGCTATAGTACACGGTCTCGGACGCCATGCTATAGTATGGCGTTTTTTGTCGTTTTTGAGCGTTTTCGAAAAAATGTCGAAATCGAAGAAAAACCATGGGCTATAGTACACGGTCTCGGACGCCATACTATAGTATGGTGTTTTTTGTCGTTTTTGAGCGTTTTTGAAAAAATGTCGAAATCGAAGAAAAACCATGGGCTATATAGTACACGGTCTCGGAGCGTTTTTGAGCGTTTTGAAAAAATGTCGAAATCGAAGAAAAACCATGGGCTATAGTACACGGTCTCGGAGCGTTTTTAAACGTTTTGAAAAAATGTCGAAATCGAAGAAAAACCATGGGCTATAGTACACGGTCTCGGAGCGTTTTTGAGCTTTTGAAAAAATGTCGAAATCGAAGAAAAACCATGGGCTATAGTACACGGTCTCGGACGCCATGCTATAGTATGGCGTTTTTTGTCGTTTTTGAGCGTTTTCGAAAAAATGTCGAAATCGAAGAAAAACCATGGGCTATAGTACACGGTCTCGGAGCGTTTTTGAGCGTTTTTTAAAAAATGTCGAAATCGAAGAAAAACCATGGGCTATAGTACACGGTCTCGGAGCGTTTTTGAGTGTTTTGAAAAAATGTCGAAATCGAAGAAAAACCATGGGCTATAGTACATGGTCTCGGACGCCATGCTATAGTATGGCGTTTTTTTGTCGTTTTTGAGCGTTTTGAAAAAATGTCGAAATCGAAGAAAAACCATGGGCTATAGTACACGGTCTCGGACGCCATACTATAGTATGGTGTTTTTCGTTCGTTTTGAAAAAATGTCGAAATCGAAGAAAAACCATGGGCTATAGTACACGGTCTCGGAGCGTTTTTGAGCGTTTTTGAAAAAATGTCGAAATTGAAGAAAAACCATGGGCTATAGTACACGGTCTCGGACGCCATGCTATAGTATGGCGTTTTTGTCGTTTTTGAGCATTTTTGAAAAAATGTCGAAATCGAAGAAAAACCATGGGCTATAGTACACGGTCTCGGACGCCATGCTATAGTATGGCGTTTTTTGTCGTTTTTGAGCGTTTTTGAAAAAATGTCGAAATCGAAGAAAAACCATGGGCTATAGTACGCGGTATCGGAGCGTTTTGAGCGTTTTGAAAAAAATGTCGAAATTGAAGAAAAACCATGGGCTATAGTACACGGTCTCGGACGCCATGCTATAGTATGGCGTTTTTTGTCGTTTTTGAGCGTTTTTGAAAAAATGTCGAAATCGAAGAAAAACCATGGGCTATAGTACACGGTCTCGGACGACATACTATAGTATGGTGTTTTTCGTGTTTTTGAGCGTTTTTGAAAAAATGTCGAAATGAAGAAAAACCATGGGCTATAGTACACGGTCTCGGACGCCATGCTATAGTATGGCGTTTTTGTCGTTTTTGAGCGTTTTCGAAAAAATGTTGAAATCGAAGAAAAACCATGGGCTATAGTACACGGCCTCGGAGCGTTTTTGAGCGTTTTTGAAAAAATGTCGAAATCGAAGAAAAACCATGGGCTATAGTACACGGTCTCGGAGCGTTTTTGAGCGTTTTGAAAAAATGTCAAAATCGAAGAAAAACCATGGGCTATAGTACACGGTCTCGGACGCCATGCTATAGTAGGGCGTTTTTGTCGTTTTTGAGCGTTTTCGAAAAAATGTCGGAATCGAAGAAAAACCATGGGCTATAGTACACGGTCTCGGAGCGTTTTTTTTTTGTTGTTTTTGAGCGTTTTGAAAAATGTCGAAATCGAAGAAAAACCATGGGCTATAGTACACGGTCTCGGAGCGTTTTTGAGCGTTTTGAAAAAATGTTCGAAATCGAAGAAAAACCATGGGCTATAGTACACGGTCTCGGACGCCCTGCTATAGTATGGCGTTTTTTGTCGTTTTTGAGTGTTTTCGAAAAAATGTTGAAATCGAAGAAAAACCATGGGCTATAGTACACGGTCTCGGAGCGTTTTTGAGCGTTTTGAAAAAATGTCGAAATCGAAGAAAAACCATGGGCTATAGTACACGGTCTCGGCGCCATGCTATAGTAGGGCGTTTTTGAGCGTTTTCGAAAAAATGTCGAAATCGAAGAAAAAACATGGGCTATAGTACACGGTCTCGGAGCGTTTTTGAGCGTTTTGAAAAAATGTCGAAATCGAAGAAAAACCATGGGCTATAGTACACGGTCTCGGAGCGTTTTTGAGCGTTTTGAAAAAATGTCGAAATCGAAGAAAAACCATGGGCTATAGTACACGGTCTCGGACGCCATGCAATAGTAGGGCATTTTTGTCGTTTTTGAGTTTTCGAAAAAATGTCGAAATCGAAGAAAAACCATGGGCTATAGTACACGGTCTCGGAGCGTTTTTGAGCATTTTGAAAAAATGTCAAAATTGAAGAAAAACCATGGGCTATAGTACACGGTCTCGGACGCCATGCTATAGTATGGCGTTTTTTGTCGTTTTTGAGCGTTTCGAAAAAATGTCGAAATCGAAGAAAAACCATGGGCTATAGTACACGGTCTCGGACGCCATGCTATAGTAGGGCGTTTTTGAGCGTTTTGAAAAAATGTCGAAATCGAAGAAAAACCATGGGCTATAGTACACGGTCTCGGAGCGTTTTTGAGCGTTTTGAAAAAATGTCGAAATCGAAGAAAAACCATGGGCGATAGTACACGGTCTCGGAGCGTTTTTGAGCGTTTTGAAAAAATGTCGAAATCGAAGAAAAACCATGGGCTATAGTACACGGTCTCGGACGCCATGCTATAGTATGGCGTTTTTTGTCGTTTTGAGCATTTTTGAAAAAATGTCGAAATCGAAGAAAAACCATGGGCTATAGTACACGGTCTCGGACGCCATACTCTAGTATGGTGTTTTTCGTCGTTTTTGAGCGTTTTTGAAAAAATGTCGAAATCGAAGAAAAACCATGGGCTATAGTACACGGTCTCGGACGCCATGCTATAGTATGGCGTTTTTTTGTTTGTTTTTGAGCGTTTTTGAAAA